>BFEA01000010.1:7081449-7108090 GCA_003427395.1 Chara braunii | reverse complement strand
GCAGGCACTACCCTTCACAGGCAAACACGAAGTCTCAAGAGTAGCCTACTCAGAAGAAGTGGGGGGCTCGGGGCAGGGATGGAGGCCGAAAAAAAAAAAAAGAAAAAAAAAAAGTAAAGAAACGAGGAACTTGGAATCCACCTACGTCGGGAAGGCCCTCAGGTCACGGGTGCTTTGAGGAATGTATCTGGCCAGGAAGTGAGGAACATGAAACAAGTCGATTTCCTTTTTTGTTTCTTGTTGTGAGGTCCCTGTAGCGCCCTGCCAGCCAGGCAGGGCGGATTCCACGCTTCATTGAGTTCCAGACAAGTACTGTAGCATCCTGTATCGGACCGCAATCACAGCATAAGGGATGTTTTTTTTTGTTTGTTTGTTTATCTGCTGTTCGTGGATAGACGAGGGCCCTGACTGAACTGCATAGGGCCGAGTTTCAACTGCAATTGAAACTCGGGCCGAGTCTCAACTACAATTGAAACTCGGGCCCTGACGAAACTGCTAAAACGCAGTTTCAAATGCAATTACAAACTGTTTTGGTGACTGTGCCAGCTCTCACTATGAACCAGGTCAGGTTCCTGCAGAATAGCAGACAATGACCTGTATGTTCTGTTTGACGAAAAGAAAGAAGCGGATCTTACTTGGGTATCCCACAACATGCTGCTGGACCTACAACTCTCCAGGGTCATGGCCAGCCAGATCTGGTCTGACATAGAGTTCCTCACCAGCCTATGCTCCATATTAAGGAAAAACATTATCAATGACCGCGTCTCATGGGACCAATACACTTGCCTGGCGAAGCACTCTGCAAAACGCGGATATGGATCTCAGATCCATCAATGTCAATGGTTTGGTCTCCCACAATCCCGACAAAAAACATGCGATATGGGACATGCTCCGGGGAGCAGGGGGGTGCACCTGGCCAGACGTTATATGCGTCCAGGAGACACATTTGATGGACACCCCGGACCACCACAGGGCCCATAAAATGGTCTGACCCTTTCAAGCCTTTTGTGCGCACGCACCCAGACCGGCCTGGGCTGGAACTGCAATATGGGTTCCCCCATACTCCCGCCTGGATGTGTTGGACTGGGAAAAGGACGCAAAGGAAGGCTGTTGGGTCTCGATATTAGGGGCCTTGGAACTGGAAGTCGTTTGCATTTTCTGTTTATATGCCCCAAATACTGCACCGGAACGAGAGGAATTTTTCACAAAAATTCAAACCAAGGTCCCACAAGGTATTCCGGTCATCTTGGCAGATGACTTCAACGCCACCCCGGATCGATGGCTCGACCGTTGGCAAGTCCTCCCCTCCACCTTACGACATGCCGAGGAGGACAAAAATATGCTCCTGCGGCTATGTAACTCGCTCTCCCTCTTCGACACATATCGCCGCACCTTTCCCCAAGAAAGGACCTTTACCTGCATTCGAAACAACAACCCGGCTAGACTTTCCAAATCAATAATCCACCTAATTTTGGCATCAGAAGCCCTGACAAGGAGTTTGACACTAGTTGTGATTCTCCCCTAAAACCCTCACCCAGGCTTAGACCATAAAATGTGTATGGCAGCACTAGCCTTCTGGAAAAGGCCGGACCAAGGGCCTGGTTTCTATAAAAAACACATCTCTACTCCACCTCTGCATTACCGCGCGCTGATTGAGCACGGGGTCGGAGCTCAAAATTTTGAGCTCCGCTCAGTCCCGCGCTCAAAAGCGCTTGAGCGGGTTTTGAGCGGGCTTGGGAATAAAAACAAAAATAAAAAATACAGGGTTGTAGATATTTTTGAGGTATACAACCTTGTGTTTTTTATTTTATTTTTTTATTTTTTTCTTTATTTAAACAAAATAAAAAACATAAAAGAAAAAAAATAACAAAAAAATAAATAAAAATGGGTGGGTTTTTCTTTTTTTTAACAGAGATTTTTTTGCAGGCAAGAAATAACAAAATAAATAATAAAAAATATAGCCTTGTACTACGTTACCAATGGTCCGGATTTCCGGACGACGGCTTTTTGACACTAAATAATATTTAAAAAGAAAAAAGAAAATGACAGTGTTGCGCATGCCCTAGAGACCCCCCACAAAAAATTTCAGATTTTTCTGAGCATTTCGTGATAGGGTGGTATTTGGGGTACGAGGGGTTTTGGTGGGGATAGGAGGGGTATCGGTGGGGATTAGAATATTTGAAGATTTTTATTGTTTATTCTACTTGCCCAAATTTGGTGGCATACACCTTATGCAAGGTGAAAGCCACATGATTTTTTTCAGATTTTTTTTTTTTTTTTTTTTTTTTTTTTTTTTTTTTTTTTTTTTTTTTTTTCCAACGTCCGACCAGACGTCCGGTCAGACATCCCAAACGGTCAGGGGGGTCCCAATCGTCCAATCAGGTAACCTAGGTCTTGTAGATATGGTAGGTCGGACATACCCTGTCCAGTCCAACGTCCGACCAGACGTCCGGTCAGACATCCCAAACGGTCAGGGGGGTCCCAATCGTCCAATCAGGTAACCTAGGTCTTGTAGATATTTAGGAGATATACGACCCCATATTTTTATTTTTATTTTTTTAAGTTCGTATATATTAAAAAAATAAAAAACATAAAAATGAGAAAAAAAACACAGACCCCCCCCAATTCCCCCGCCAAACACACACGCACACGCTGTGACACGCTGTCGGAGGGCGCGATGTCTCGGCCCTCCTCTGTGTACCAAGTTCCTGTTTAGTATCAACCCTTACTCAGATGTCAGTCTCATCTGCGTATTCTCGAACCTCTTCAATGCTCCTAGAATGCTTGAGTCGTACCTAGCAATGGATTAACCCAGTTGGTGCCTGCCCTCAACAAAACGAGTGCACCACTGGGCTTTCCATTGGTCCACGCAGGCTCGGCGCCCTGCTGTATAGCAGGGCACTACCGGCCTGTAGCCGTGGTAGCTGCCGGGTTCGCCCAGGGACGTGAAGGTAGAGGGACAGCCGCGGTCTTTTCTACTGCGCGGCGAGTGCCCTCTTCTGTTTGAGACGATCTAGTGACCTCTGGCCACAGCGGTGTTATGATTTCTTTCTATTATTATTATTATTATTATTAATATTATTATTGTTATTATTATCCTAGTTAAATTTATTAGTTGTTTTTGGAGTTTGTTTTTTCTCTTGACCTTCCGTCACTTCGCGCGGTCCATTTTTGAACCCCGATTGTCGTTTGGTGGCCTGGATTGGCCGACTTTTCACGTATCGCCCGGTAGTCGATCTGTCCGGCTGAGCATCGCGCAGCGGAACCCCAAAAGAGGGGCGACCCGCAGCCGCATCGGTAGGGAGCCTATCACCCCCCATGGAGGGTCATAAGCCCCCTCCTTGCCATTGGACACGGGTACCCGATAGAGGTAGGCCGACGGCTCATTTTGAAGGGACAAGAGCGTCGGTCAGTATACCATTATGGGACCACCGCGCTAAGTCTTGCGGTCTTTTCACTCAATAGCAGGCCCTATAACCGTAGGCGTACTGCCTTAATATTTTTTTTTGCAATTACAAAATCAAAAAGGGGTGTAATCCTGAGAAGTTTGTTTGGATCCCTCGTTCTGAACGTCGGGGTCGCGACAAATGGCGATCGTATAAAGGAGAAGGAGATGAGCTTCTGGTTACCCGGCCATTGGTAGCCTCTCCTCGCTACTTGTTGGTGAATTGAAGAGAGGGCTGAGCGGCTGGGCGGAAGTGATGCACTCTGCCGAAGGGGCGTGCGGGGAGTGTTAAGCCCCGAGTGTTTATGGGGTCGGTGTCCGAGTTTCATATATTACCTATCAAAAAGTGGGGGGTGCAGCTATGGTACGCAGCAGTGGGTTGTACGGGTATAGGCCAAGGTGCCTTCAGTTTCTGTGGAAATGGGAGCAGATGTCGGGCGAAGGGCCTACTGTGACCGTCGTGCTGGATTACAGCTACGGCAGGCAAGAGGCGAAACTAAAGATAAATGTAGAAGGGGAAAAAGAGGAAGAGATGAGGGCGGACCCAGGCCTGCAGATGGCAATTACTGAGGCCAGGGACCGCGCGGAAAGGAGGTGTAGAAGGGATGGAGTCACGGATGAACAAAAAGTGATCGTATCGTACCTAGAGGCGAAGACTTCGACTGATACAGCGGAACGGGAGCAGCAACACCTTGACCGTGACTCCGAGGCAGAAAGCGAGGCTAGCGACCGGGAGGATCAGACCTAGTCCTGGCACGGGCTGGATCAGATCCACAAGAACCACCCATTGGTGGGGACAGGGGAAGACGGCCAAAAAGTCAGCTCGGCCCAGCGTCGAGATGGGCAGTAGGCCGTGAGGCAATTACGGGACGGCTGCTCGCGCGAAGGGCACGCTCAAGAATGGAAGAGGTGAATTAGACGAGAGAGAGAGACACATGTACAGCTTCTCCGTTGACGTCATCACTATCGAAGAGACATCTAGTCACGATCGGGAGAAGAGAGAAGACGAGAGGGAGTGCGAGTGGGGTCAGATACAGAGAGAGAGAACGGGGTTGCCCCTGAGCTATGATGTTATTGTTGATGTTGTTCTCTAACTGGGATGCCTGTTGCATACCTGGCGAAGGAGAGCTTGTTCCTCAGACGTCAACGAAAAGGGGGATGGCTTCCGTCCTAGAAGTCATGACGATGGTTTGAGCGCGTGTGGCATGGAGTGGAAGTAAGGGTAGCGAGAACCTTGCGCGCTTTGAAGACTGGGTGCCTCGGTTGACGCTAGCTACCTTCTTTTCCCTGGTGCCTTCTGTCTCGTCAGACCTCGATCCTTGCGAACAGTCTCATAGATTCCCCCTCTGACCTTTGAACGGAGGTGGGGCTTGCTGCTCATCTCCCACTCCGCGAGAGTAATCAGGGTCATACCTTACTGTTGTCTGAAGAGGAAGAGAGGGGGGGGCTTCTGTGTTTCTTTGCTGACGTCACCAACTCGGTGCGGATGACTTTGTTGTTTGATATAAGGGAAACTATGCCTTGCCTGGTAGCTACGTTGAGCAAGGACAAGGGTGCTGGTAGGAGAAGGGACTAGCTTGTGCGAGCAATCTACGGGAGGAAGCGAGAGACTTTCCAAGAAGTTATCCCTTAGTAGAAGGGTTGCTACTCATCTTCCCAAGTTGCGCTGCGGGGTGGTATGATTCCATGAAACGACTGAGCAATTGAGGTCATGGCAATGTACGTGCAGAGGAGGATAGATACTTGTGTGAGGTTTGTTTTGTAAGAGGATCTTTGTGCACCGTGTCGATGCGCACTCATGTAAAGGAGGGAGGGAAGCAATCTTGTTGACATCACTAAAAATCCCGGCGCAAACTAGTCGAACTCATTGTCCATGGCTTCGCCTCGTCAAGACAACCCGAACGCTAGTCAGTGATGTGAGAAGGTTTGATGCCGCTAGGAACGAATAAGGTTTAACGGTTAGTAATATGGAATAGTTGTATTTGAGGCTACTCGGACCTGCACTTGGCTGGTTCTGTGTGTCTTTCCCCTCTCTCCCTCTATCAGAGTTAACAGTGCGAATGGGTAATGAAGAACATTGTACAGGGTCCTTTATTATGAAGCTCCCTACAGGTCTGGTGTATTCTTCTAGATAAGGGACTTGAACACTGGCTGTAAGGTAAAACCACGAAACCAAGTAAGCATGGTTGTCAAGCGGATAAGTCATTAACGACTCTAGTCATCCATGTGTTATGCGTGCTCTAGTTTCGGTGAAGAGGGTACGACCAACTTGAGCTGACACATAATTTTGTAATACATAAGTCAATTTTAATTACAGTAATTAGTATTTCCCCTGTCAGTTTGTACGTCACTCGAAATGCAAAGTTGAGTTCATCCCATGTTTTCTTTTGGTGTTTTCGGTGGACTTGCCGTCGAAGTGGTGCCTGTTAAAACGGGCAGATAGTGTCACAAGTCTCAGATTTATACAACACGTTCATGGTGAGAAGTAAAATGTGACAAAGTCCAATGAAAACTGTATGAGTTGATCCTGAAAAGGGCCCTATTTGAGCGTGTTTCCTTCGGTTTTCGTTGTCCTTTTTTTTTGTCGTTACCCCTGATGGGTAGTAGATCATCATCATCTCGTAGGATCGCCTACCTACTGGCAAAGTATCTGTTGGATGGTGACTAAAAGTAATATGATCTTTGGCTGTAGTTGCTCGAGACAGTCGCAGTCATAAGTGATTGGCACCGATTTTGACTGCTGACAGTTCCTTGAAGTCAGATGAGCACAAAAAACTGAGTTTAGCTTGGTGACCGAAAGTTCCCACGCGTCTCAGGTTGGGAAGGGAGTGAACTTAGTAAAAGTGCCTAGGAATACTAAGTGTGGATCAGTGCTCTGAGAGGTGATGGTCATACGCTGCTGATGATTGCAGCCCTTGATTGTGTTTAATTTTGTTTTATTTTGTTTCATTCTGTTTTATTTTATGACAATTGACTTTTATCGGGGAAGTGAGAACGAGTTGAAAGCGAACTCGCGAGAGTGGACATCAAATGATCTAATACTCGGAAACGGAGTCTTATGCATTATTCCAACGGCCTCATATAATCATCTAGTCACGTTTGGTTTGACATCATTTCCCCGTGTATTGGCGAGGATGCCAACCAAAAGAGGTACTGTACCAATTTTGGTTATGGGTCGTGCTAGCCAGCTCTTCATGAGTCATTTAAGTTGAGTTTGTTGTCTGATGTGTTTTGCTTGCAACCCTGTCGACGCCGTATGCTGCACCTAACGCATGCAGACACCGAGGGATCACTACTCATAATTTGTGGGGAGTGATCTACTTTGAGGGGACTAGCCCTGACCCTATGAGCCGTTGTAGAGTCGGGGCCACCCTGCTTCAGCTCCCTTTACTCAGTCATCGTCTGATCTTCCCAACAGAGCTTCATCACTCAACAGATACCACCGCCTGTAGTGTCACACCTTAGGATTGAACTTCGAATGACAATATGAAAAGGGTTATACTTGGTAATGTTATACACCGTTGAAGGTACTGGTGACTAGGGGAGCTTCTGCAATCTCCAATTGGACTAAGGAACGGTCCCGGCAGATGTACCGTGGAGCAGCAAGTCGTTGATGACTAAGCTCGGTGCGGAAAGCAATCAGAACCTTTTTTTTTTTATACCCGACAGGCTGCTCGGGAAAATAGCATGGAATAAGCATGGGTGGCGAAAAAGGTTTTTTGATATCCCTTGCACTCTATCAATATAAATCGAGGGGCTTGGAAGGAAGAAACACCCAAAGATCTCSAGTGTCACATAAGGTTAATGAGAGACTTGCATTAAAATTGGTAAAAACCCAGAGAAGCATTAAATATACTATACGATCCTATGGACCTGATGGAAAACTTCTCGGAACCTACTCATATCTAGAGGTGATTGAACAGGCCAGGAGGGGGTCCCTAGAGGGCTTAGGAGTGCTCGACCCTCTCTCTCGGCAACCATAACTGGTTAAAAACTTGAAGTAACGCTCAGTTGCTTGTGTTCCCTCACTCAGTGTCACGCTACTAAGTGAACGGTACTATGTTGTGCCATCAGGTGAGCAACGTTCAACAATCCCCGCCCCCTTGAATGGATAAACTGCATTCAGTGGCACGCAAGATGAGTGACACTTAGTGACCTATCTACTCAATAACACGGAGTCACAGGAAAGGGGCGATCAAAAAATTCTCAATTCAGGGTCAGATGTTATTTATTCATTTTTGTATCCATCTACCACTCGTGCYRGAGAAAAGTATCAATTCAGACCATGTTGCCCAACGATGGACACAGAGACATGCCCCCCATACTCACGCCTGTGCACGAGTGCAGTCTGGTTGTTCGAACTACCCAGGAATTTCTGCAAAGACTGATCGTCRCTCAGCCAAYATTCAATCYACATTTAATCGTTCGAATTACTTGAAACCTTCAGTCAGAAATCAACTGGCAACTCAAGTTCTCTAGTGCCACCTCGAGGTCTGCAATCTTTTCCGATCGTCTGAGTGCTAAGAGACTAGTGATTCACTATCCCGTAAGTGTCCAACTAACATAAAATCAACACTCAGTCAATATTCATTCTTTCTTGATTGCATCAGAGATCAGTATTAATCTGATAATCAGACATTACAAAAGGACATAGAGGTCGATTCTAGCATTCAACTCACCACATGAGTACAATTCAGTCTCACTCCGTCAGCAAGTCGGTTCTGACAACCCTCAATCAGATTGCGCTCAAGGAGGCCTTTCATTACCAGTATGTTAGTGTCGTGGGTTTCAAATGRGAGGATCTGTCAATCTTCGTTGTCCTCACTGTCTTTGCAGAAGGAACTGTTCATGACCTGAGACCTTACTTGAGGAAAGGCAAGGAGACTCATGAGCATTTTGACTCAGTCTGGACCGTGGCCGCAGGGTACCTTGAGGAGAGAGAGAAGGAGCTCGATGAGAGCGGTGCTAAGCTGATCCGCAGCTTCAGACCAAAGCTCTACTCCGACTATCCCAGACCTCCAGTACCTTTTACTCTGACAGACGACTCTCACTGGRGTGACCTGATTAATTTGGCCAAGAGGTACATCTCTCCTGCAAAGATCGATTACGAGGCAGTGACCGAACCTTCCGAGTTCCCACATCTCAGACGGGGTATCTTCTCCCAGCCATACCTTCCTACACTATTAGAGGAGTTTTATGCCACGGTTGACTTCCGTATCATGGGACTTGGATGGAAGTGCTCGGAACTAGCAGGCTTCAGGTGTCTACATTCAGAGGTCACAGACTCAGAAAGTACGGGGACATGGCTCGAGGCACAAGAAACGTACAACAAAGTGAGAAAGCGAGTGAGAGATTCAGAGGGATGAGTGAGGACTCCGGACTGGTGCCGGCCATGCTCTCTTCCATATGTACTCTTTGAGACTATTATGAGTTCTCATTCTTCCCTCATCTGACTTTGTCTTTGCTTGAGTCAGTCAGTTGCTTCCTTGCATTGCCATGTTTGATGATTGCATTCTTTAATGATTCTGTCACAGTTTTCAAAATCAGATTGACACAATTGATGCATGCATAACACTCTATTATTATGTGCATGATTCTTTGCTGTTCCGAATCAAAATAAAAGATTTCGAAGACCGGGGACCGGCGAAGATCGCAATTGAAGGGTCTCGCTCGAAGCAAGACGCACACAACAAGAAGGGATTTGCATTATTTAATTTAATTTTATTTTTTTTGCAATCAACTTCAAAATCCTGCGTGACAACCTCTTGACTTTTCGGTCACCCAAAGTGGCTCGACTAAAAAAAGTGCGACAAAAATGGCGTCGTTGTTGGGGACATGAAAGATTTTCGTGTCTGGAACGAGTTTAGGTCAGCAATTGCTTTAAGTTTTGATTAGGCCTTGAGAACTGTTGACAATTCCTAAATTTTCTAGACTGATCTTGCAATCTTTTCTGAGTCATTATTCCTTTGGAAAGCCTGATGTTAACTGAGGCTTATCTTTCCTTGTGTGAGGTACCACACTGGACTGGAGAAGGAGACTGATGTTAATTTTGGAGAGAGCCGGACTTGATCTCAGGTATGCCTCATGTATCGATGACGTCATTGAAACATTAAGAAAGAGAAGAAAAGGTTCAAGAACTAAGAGGCTTCATCAAGAATGTTAATTACTGATGCATTGAAAGAACTCTCGAAAGTGACTACTAAAGGAATATTCCCCTATCAATATGAGCATTGTTGGGTCTACTGTTCTAGTAATTCGGCCATCAACGTAGCACTGACTCGCTTCTTGGAGGAAAATATTTATGATATTCGTCCTTATGTCAAGAAGAGAGGCGGGGATGAAGGTGAGACCTTTAACTGACTATGGAGAATTGCGATTCAATCTCTTTATGATGAGAAAACAGACCTTAAGCAAGCAGAATAAGAGAATGAAATGGGGTGTAATGTCTGTAACGTATGAGACTGTTCCGATCCCTCCTATACCTGACAGCTATTATGATGAGACTAACTGGTTGTTAATTATTAGCATGGTACTGAAGTGAGAGAAATTAATTGGTGGTCATGAGGACTAAAGAGACTTCAGCAGAGGAAATCGGGCAAAGAAGGTCGAAATTCGGCAGAGGTTCAGAGTCAAGTCAAGAGAAGGTTGAGTGTCTTCTAAGATCTTTAAACACTTTAAGTAAGAGAGAGGTGTTCCCATACGAGGCTGTCAGATATGAGATGGTCGAGAGTGGATGGAAGCAGGAACGATTCTATGTACTGACATTTTATTTCACAGACTTGGACACATACGATGTGAGAGTTTATGTCCCAGAAGAAAGAAGTATTGATGCAGTGTATGGGAGATACTGAGGATTTGCTGAAGAAGCTGTACTGAAAGATAAAGAGAGACTTGAGAGGGAAAACAAATGCTTCAATGGATCTACTCGATTTACTGTCTTTGAGAGACTCCCAACTCCTCCCTTACCTGATATTAATCCATCGAGAGACAATTGGTTTGTCATGATAAATTTTGTATGGAAAGTGAAGAGAGCTCAAAAAGGATACTCTCGGTAGTCAGGATAACTACTGTGAGGGACAAACTTTATAACGTGACAGGGTATGATAGTCCCTTTGTAATCCTGAGGCATGAGACTTGTGGAAGAGGACATATAATATTTCATATTCCTGTAGTTAAATTCCCGAACTCTAACAGTTTGGATGTGAGGGTTTACTCCTCTGCCTGTCTAGAGGAGAAAGTTGACTACTTGGAGTATTTAAAAGGAGCGTATGTCAGTCTTGAGCGGACAAAAGAGTGGTTAGAGAAGTTAAGAAGGAAAGTTATGTGGGGAGTGGGAGTAAGAGAATTTGAGAGGCTCCCTGAGTTTTTAATTACTGATGGATTTGAAGACAAAAGAGATTGGATGCCTCTGCTAGAGGCTATTGATGAGGTTGGTAGGGCAATAGAGAGGGATTCTAATGTGTTGATAAAATCCCTACTTTTGAGTACTTTTGAACATAAGTTCGAAATTTCTAATTATGTCCAACCTGAGATTTATCTTTCAGATGTTGCCTATGATGGTTAATAATGCTCAGTTTGGTTGAACAGTTAATGGTTGAGGTTGTACTGGAAGGAAGGGTAGTCAAAGTGGAAGAGACTCCTCGGATCTCTGACAAAAATTTCTCTACCTGGGACGAGCTTGAGTTTCTGCAACCTTTCCTTGATCAGATGAGAAATTCTGCCTTGAGAGCTGTCACTGACCATACTGAGATTTGCTATTTATTAAAGGTAGTGAAAGTGAGAACTGTTGAGAGAATATCATACAATTCCTCTAGAGAACGAGTCTCTTTTGCCAGAAAGATCAGCAACGGGTTGTAAGCAATGCAATTTGATTATGAGATCCGGGGTACTGTAAAAGGATATAACAGAAGACTAAGCGGGGATGATGAAAAAAAATGGATTCAGGATTATATTGGAAGACTGAGAAGGATTGCATTGCCTTTGATTACTACTAAGACTATTATTGCATACACCCTCTATGTACAAAACTCTCAAGGAGTAGAGCAAACAAGGGAAGAGAGAAACGAACCTGTATCTCTGACAAGAAGGGTAAGAGACTGAAAAATAAGAAAAAAGGAGGACATAAGTGATAGAGAGAGAAGAAAGTATCAGGGAAAGTCTATGGTCAAGATGGCAGGGCGAGGGAGACCAAGTTCTTCTGCAGGGACTAATGAGGAGGCACTGGTAGGTGTTGTACGGGAACTAGTCGAGAGAGTCGACACAATCAAAGGAGGACCAGATATTGCAAGAGCAAAGAGGTCAGATGAGAGAATTTCATGTTTTAGAGGGTCACAAGTGAATGATTTCTTGGATGAATATGAATTATTCGGGCTCAGTTATGGCTGGACAGACAAGCAACGACTTAAGCACCTTCTATC
The DNA here is from genome assembly GCA_003427395.1 of Chara braunii. Lineage (NCBI taxonomy): Eukaryota > Viridiplantae > Streptophyta > Charophyceae > Charales > Characeae > Chara > Chara braunii. The sequence continues at coordinate 7,096,228 of BFEA01000010.1, read as the reverse complement.
TTATTGCGACACTGACTCGAGGTTGGCTGTTCAAGAATTGATGGAAGGGGCCACTACATGGGAAGAGGTCAAAGAAAAAATGAGAAAAAAAATTGAGAAGGACTCTGTTCCAACTACTACCAAGGATTTCTTCAACATCAGAAGAGCTAAGTATGACACTTTCAATGTTTTCCTCCAGACTTTTATCAGAACAGCAAGAAAAATACAATATCTGGATGAAGCCCAGAGATGTCATATATTTCTGACTAATTTTACTGACACTGATAGACAGACAGTTCTTAACCAGGCTCAACATTATCCACTCAGATGGGATGAAATGGTTGCAATTGTCAGAACATTGCCTATAGTTTCCCACAAGAAGTGGTCACTGGATCGGATCAGTACGTTGACCAAACATTGGGAGACAGAGAATGGTCTATGGAGAGGAAACAATCTAAATGCAGAAAATATTATTCAGAGGGTTATAACTAACTATATGCCTGCCAATCATGCTGTGGATGAGAAAGGGAAGAAGATGGTAGAAAGTGATGATGATGATGATGATGATGATAACTATAGTAAAAGAGAAGATTATTCCAGATCCAGAAAGAATGGAGGGAAAGGTGGAAAAAAGAACAGAGAAAGCAGGAAGTATGATGAGCGACCAAGGAAGAGTTTTGTCTGCTATTATTGTGGTGAAGGAGGTCACACTACCACTTACTGTAAGCCACTGGAAGAGGATGTGAAGAGTGGGGTAACAAAGAAAGATGCAATGGGTTATGTTTGTGACAGTTCATGGAACAAGCTAGATCCCAGACATCCTGGAGGTATGCGACTTCTTGCCCTTAAGCATGATGAAAAAATGAAGACAAAGAAGAAAAAAAAGGCTAATGTGAATGTTCACACTTTCATGGGTGAATTGCCTGAGGGACTTGTACAAGAACCTGATGATTCATTTGCCTTGATTGAGTTGCCTCTACGGTCTCTCTCCTTAGTTGAGGACGTGGAGGATGAAATCGCTCCAAGTGGACTTTCGTTAGGAGAAGGTCCTGCTCCTCAGATTTCATCTGAGTTGGTGGTGTTTTTTTCTAACAAGTCTACCTGTTCAGCTAACATGATGTCATTTGAAGGTGATTTACCTCCAGAACTCATCATGGAACCAGATACAGTGATTGGAGAACTAATGAATGTTCATGCACATTTAACGTCTCAAATGATAGAGGAAAATAAAATAAGAAAAGCCGGTGAGACTCTGATTAAAATTCTTGATAATCAAGAGTCAGAATCTTTGCCCAAGAAAGGTGAACAAGGGAAAAAAAAAAAAGTATTTACTCAAGAGTGAGTTGGAAGATAGAACGATAATTACTGATGTAATTACTAAGATGTTGGAAGAAACTGATGTGACATTGTCCTTCAAGGAGGTAATGACCTTAGCGCCGAAGCTGAGAGAGGAATTGAAAAAATTAGTTGAGAAGAAAAAAATGAAGGTTAATTATTTGAGATCAGTCTTTCCTAGCCAGGTTAATAGGACCTTACCTGGATGTAAGATGAGATTCGCCACCATGGGTTGTGGCTATTTAATAATCTATGTTAATCAAGTAAAAATTCGAGCCTTAGTGGATTCTGGGGCAGAGATGATACTTATTTTCCAGAAGGCAATGAAAGCCTGTGGACTGGCTATTGATAAACCTGCAATGCAAACACTAAGTAATCTTGTTGGAGAACTTTCTGCGGCAGGATTTATTGACCATCTGCCTATTAAAGTCGGGATGATGGCAGTCGAGTTACTAGGGTTCGTGCTCCCGATTTGGATCATGACTATATTCTGGGCACTCCATTCTTACATAGGATGGAGACTGTTCAGTTCTTCAGTTATGAAGGGTCGTCCTAGATCAGTCTGTAAGACCCAAAAAATGCACAAGAGCAGACTTTCGTGGTCTGCCCGACTTACTATTACAAACACAAGATATCAGCCAACTCAATTAGGAGGGAAAAGTCCGCTGAGAGAGCAAGAAAGATCAAGGGAAAAGATAAACAGGAACTTAAGGAGGATGTCTCAGTTGATATTAATCAGATTTCAAAGATGGTAAAAATCCTTGACAGTTTCAAAGACGATGATGAACAGATTGAAGTCTTTAAGAAAGCTGTTGAGACTGCCAAAGGTGAGAAAATGAAATTAAAATTTGCAGCAACTCATCATTTTTTAGGAAAATAGTCACTGGGTCAAAGAGAAAATATAAGCCCAAAGGGTGAAGAAGAACCCAGTGACAGTCCTAATAGAAAAGGATTATGACGAAGCACTGAAAAAGGAAAGGAGAATTATCAAAGCATCAAGGGAATCAACAAAATTTGGGAATAGAGTCACACGGGAAAGGTTTGACACGATGAAGATAGACTCTGATCAATTTATTTTACCTAAAGAGAAGGAATATATCTTTCAGGTGTGTCAATAATTCTCTGGTGCATTTTCTTTCAATGATGAAGAAAGAGGGCGGTTGGATGTGGACATGATTAAGATGTCAAAAATATGGACAGTTGATCACATCCCTTGGAATGATAGACCAACTAAGTATGCCCTGAAAGAAGAAGCCAAGGTGGTAAAGTATCTTGACAAAAATATTGCATCTAATGTTGCTGAGCCTGCTGATGGATTGTCCGCTAACCACTGGTTTTGCTTTTGGAAACTAGGGGGTGGACTGAGATGGATACAGAACTTCCAGAAACTCAACTCGGTAACGGTACGTGATGCAGGTAGCATCCCTAATATTGATCTCCTTTCTGCATCCTTTGCTGGTCGTTGCATTTATTTTTTAATTGATTTATATTTTGGTTATGATCAGTTTCTCATTGATCTCACTAACCGGCCAATGACTGTCATACATACGCCAAGGGGTCTCATTCAAATGTGTGTGGTGCCTCAAGGCTGGACTAATGGTGTGGCAGTGGTTCAAAGAGATATGATCAAAGTCATGCAGGATATCTCACCCGAGATAACCAGTCCCTATATTGATGACAATCCTGTTAATGGACCCATGGTAAAAGATGAGACTTTGGTTGGGGATGACGTCAGAAAGTTAGTCTGGAGCATGCTCAAGGTGTGAAGCTGGTCCTAGAGAGACTTCAGAAGTATAATATGACTGTCAGTAGACCAAAGTCGCTTCTCTTCCAAGCAGAGGTCACCATTCTGGGCTTCAGATGTTTCTCCAAGGGTAGGAGCCCTGACCCCAAGAAAATAGACAATATTTTAAACTCGCCTCTGCCCCTTAAACGGGTGATAGATGTCAGGAGCTTCTTAGGTGTCTGTGGGTTCTGGAGGATTTTCATACCTTATTTTGCTACTCTTACAGAACCACTGAGGGAAATGGTGAGACAAGGGGCTGACTTATCTTGGACTGAGAAAAGACAAACTGTTGCAGAAACCTTATAAGAAAAATTAAAAGATTGTGGTATTGTGTTGGGAGTACCTTTCTACGATGATGACGAAGAAAGACCTTTCATCATCGAGGCAAATGGAGGACCAGTAACTCTTGGTGGTGTACTCATACAGAAGGATGATAACGGTAGAGAAAGACCTCTAAGGTTTGAGAGCAAGACTTTCAATTCCACAGAAAGAGGCTACACCCAGTTCAGGGAAGAGCTACTGACCATCATCCATTATCTCAGGTGCTTCAGACACAACGTCCTTGGAAGGAGATTCACTCTGAGAACTGATGCATCTGCTGTGATTGGTGCAATTAAGAAGCGCCAACAAGTAGATCTAACAGTAAGCAGATGGATAACCTTCATTTGAACTTTTGATTTTGTTTTGGAAAAGATTTCAACTGAGAAGAATAGAGCAAATGATCTAAGTCGAATTGAATGGAGGAAATGTGAAGAAGAAGAAGATATTGAAGGGATTGTTGAAGAATCTTCTTATGTTGATAATTTTCTAAATGAGAAAGATGATGAGGATTATGAAGTACCAAGCTCATACAAGTGGAGCCTATGGCCAGAAGAAAGAGACAACTGGGGAGAAATCCCTAGTGTCTATGTTTACGAATCAATCCTAAAAAAAGAAGAAGAGGAAGAACATAATGACTGGTATGCAAAGATTAATGCTGCAGCAGTAGCAGCCTATGAAACAGGAGAAAGTTCAGACTCAAAGAAAGAAGAAGAAGGTAAGAAGAAAGAGGAAAAAATATCATTTATCTTTGAGGAGTACGATGAAATCTATCAAGAAATTGGGAAGAAAATGGAGAAAGAATAGTTGAAGGAATACTATTGTAAGAATATTAGAAAAAAATTCAGGCTAAAATGAGGTCACCTCTTTGTGGATGGCAAAGGAGGACTGCCTCCATTAAGAGTAATTTGTGGCAAAGAAAGACAATTGGAAATAATTGCTGGTTTACACGAGGGGGTTGCTGGTGGTCACAGGGCCGCTGAAGCAACCTATTCTAAGACAGTTAAACTCTATTTCTGGTCTGGCATGAGAGACATGATTTACAGATTCTGTAAGTCATGTATATTATGTCAGAAGAGGTGTAGTACAAGAATGATTGAGCCTTTATGTCCCACTATTCTGAAGAACCAGGCAGCAAAGTTCATTTGGACCTCATCACCATGCCACTAGGCAAGGGAGGGATGAGGTACATATTGAACATGAGAGATAATTTTTCTGCCTATGTTGAGGCAAAAGCTCTGAGGGGGAAGACAACCGAGCAGATGGTTGAATGGATAGAAGAAGTCTATCTCAGGTATCCTTTCATCAGAGAGTTTGTCTCAGACCGAGGATCCGAGTTAAGAAATGAGATTGTAAGAAGGACCACTCTCAGATTAAGTGTCAGAATTCAATATGTGACTACCTATCATCCACAAGCGAATGCACCTGTTGAAAGAGGTCATAAAACTTTGAAAGACTCATTGGCTAAGTGGTGTGAAGAAAATCTCGGTAACTGGTCAAAAGTATTAAGAGTTGCTGTTTATGCTGACAATATAACAGTCAAGAGGACTACATGCTATGCACCATTCACTCTATGGTATGGTCGATATGCTACATTGCCTATTGAGAACATAGTCAAGACATGAACGAGTCAAGAGAGTGACAAAGATTATTCTATTTCAGAGCTCCTCCAGATCAGAATGAGACAAATATCAGAAGTTGATCAAGCAGTGATGGATGCTGCAGAGAGAATGTCATCCAACAGATTATCAGATAAAAAAAGATGGAACAAAAAAAATATATACGAAAGGAGAAATTGAAAGTTGGTGACATTGTTCTTCTATTCGACAGTTCTCTTAAGACTCAGTGGACTAAACGACTGGAGCCCAGATGACTCGGTCCTTACAGAATCACAGGAGAACCAGAAGGGAAAGTTTATGAGATTTTAGAGATGGATGGGTCCAGGGTTCATGACATGGTATCAGGGTCCTTACAGAATCAGAAACCCTGATCTGATCCCCACAATGACCACAAAGAGAGGAAGGAAAAGTCAACCATCCAAGTGCGAGGACAGTTCATGAGAACTGAGATAAAAGTACAGTAAGACAATGAGACAACAAGACTGAAAATTCAGCAGACAATAATCGTTCTTGCATGGTCAATTTAACATTTCAATTCTCCAGCATGTCGGTACATTTTCTGTTTCAGCAAGCAGCAGAGTTTATGAGATTATATATTTGATGCAGTGCTACAATCGAACCATGAGTGTCAAAGCCTCTGAGAGTGGGGAAATAACTGTGAGATACAGTTTTCGTGAGCATTGACGTAGTGTCAAGGATCTAAGGAACTTATGGCTGTGGCACGTCAGAAGATGTAATCAGTATTATTCTTATGATAAAGAGAAAAGCATGATGGACATAAAGAAGTTCAGTTCTGTATGATCGAGAGTTGTTAGCAGAAGAACTTCGTGTCTCTAACTAAGTTGTCCATCCAATAAATTCAGATGAGGACTGGCATAAAGAAACCCAACTTTACTTGACTGAGAGTTGTCAGTAGAGGGACTTCGTGTTTTTTAACTAAGTTTCTTGTCTTCACTCAGATGAGAGAAGGGAACTCTCTGAGACCAGCATTTCAGTATTTCGTTGAGATTGACGGGACGTCTATTGGAAAAGAAATTCCCAGCTGAGGGAAGAGACCTCTCTGGGCCAGCACTAAGCATCCTTCTTGAGGCTGAAGGGAGGTTTCCTGCAAGGGCTTGGTGCTGGTTATCATGTTGTTGTTCAGTGCCTCTGGAGACTGAAGTGACGTCTCTTGAGAAATGTTTGTCCTGTTACTTGGGGCATGGGCAGTCTGCTTGTGGGTTACGATATGCTTGCCTGATTATCTGTGCCTGGGATCTTCTTCTCTAACCTAAAGACACATTGATTATCGGGGCCGGCCAGAGCCTTACCGCAATAGGTTGCAATCTGGTGGGGTCAGCAGGTCCCCGACGCGAGTGTCGAATTCCGTAGTCGACTGAGGCTAAGACTCCGGGGGTCTGGCCTATGAGGTCGAAAGGAGTCAGCTGTAACCCTGCCGCAGTCAGAGGATGCAATCCAGTGAGGTTCGCCAGAGCCTAAAACTGTGGTTAGATTGGGTCTCACGTTCAAAAATCTGGGCGGGGCAGCCAGCGCCCTAGGCCAAAAACTGGTGGGTGAGCCGGTCCCCGACCTCAGTGGTCAAATCCGGGTTCAGGACAGTTTGACTGACGGGAGGTCTACTGTCATAGGGTGACCTGACCCGCTATAGTCTGGGTATCCTGTCGAGAGTGTCAAAGGACTACCATACTCGAGTAGTGGGTATGCTCGTCCTGACATGGAGACAGGTCAAAGGGGCTGTTAAGACAGATGGTCTGACTAGTCCTGGCCTGAGGCGGGCCGAATAGGGTATGCCAGACTTACAGGAGGTCTGACATTCCCGACCAGTGGTGGGCCAAAACCAAGGCAATCAATAACTCTTGGGTGTGAATAAATGTCTTGTTGAGTCTATTATCTTATTATTTCATTATTTCTATTATTTTATTTTATTCTGGGTTTATTTTGTCTACTTGTTGCTTGACTGTGAATTATCAGGGAGCCTGCTTAATGGGGCACAGTTTGTTGTCTGTGAAACTCGTTGTTTTGCAGGTATATAAAGACTTATTTGAAGTTCCCCAGGCCAGAGAAAAGAAAAAGGGTTTGGTATCCCCTCCCTTTATCTGAGAAGTTGAGGAAACGCCTCACTTAGATGAGAGAAAGAAAACAGGGTTTGGTATCCCCTGAGTTACTTGAGAAGCTGAGAAGATATCTCATTCAAGCCAGAAAACAGAAAAGGGTTTGGTATGCCCTACTTCCAGCTTGGCGACTGGATGAGTACCAGAGGCATTGGTATCAGATTGATAGTGCTTCCTATTTTGCAGTCAAGGTAAAGGTTAAGGTAACCTTTCTTTGTCGAAAAAATTCAGATTGAGGACAGGTTTCAGAACAGTAAGAGATCAGAGTCAACAACAGGCAATAAATCCTTCTTAAACTTATTTGGTGGCCGACAAGCGGCCTGGTTTACGAGGAACCTACATCCCCATCCTTAAAGTATTTAAACTCTCAAGCCAAGGATGTTATGAAAAGTAACGTGAAACTAGTGAAAAGAGAATTCAGAAATTTGAAAGAAAGTCGTGTTTGTACATGATATAGAAGATGACCATGAATTCAATTTGAAGTAAAGAAAGAAGGAAGAAGATGTAGAGGAGGGTACAACCATTGGAATGAGGGGTACAGGAAGCAGTGCAAGGAACGAAAGGGACGGTCACTAGGGCTCTGCTCGCCGTGGGAGTGATGGGGACTCTGGGAGTGTAAGGAGGGGAAGAGGTGCTGGGCGCGCCGTAGCACTCCTCGAACTTCTTCTGGAAGTACTCCATCCTATCCGGGGATGGAGTTCTTCCGTACCACGTTGGCATTAAGTGGCGAGGGTAAGGTCTCGAATGAGCACCATAACCTCGCGGCTCATCTTCCTCCTTCTCCGAACTATATTCACGCCGCGTGCGAGCCAGCGGTTCTTCACGCGCCTTCCCACCTCTACCACCCCTTCCTCTTCCCTGTCCCTTACGTGCTTCAGGCATGGTGAAAACGAGAAGGTAACCAAAGAGAAAAATGAGAGAGACAAGAGAACGTCGTACTAAGGAGAAATGTGGTGAAGGAATTGCGGACTGCAGAAAAAGAAAGAAGAAAATTGATTGTACAGATCGCACTAGTTCCCGCGAGTCGTAAGAGAGAAGAACGCGAACGCCGTGAGAGTGCGAGAAACCAGCTAGCACGGAAGCTGTAATACGAACTACACCACGAGTTTCGACGGAAAAGGTGGAGTGCTCTACCGGAGCAGGTCATTTTATACCTGCTGCGCAAGTGCGTAGACCTAGCGGGGACGCTGGCGCGATGTCCCGACCCTCCTCTGTTTACCAAGTTCCTGTTTAGTACCAGCCCTTACATAGATGTCACTCTTGTCTGCGTATTCTCGAACCTCTTCAATGCTCTTAGAATGCTTGAGTCGTACCTAGCAATGGATTAGCCCAGTTGGTGCCTTCCCTCAGCAAAAAGAGTGCGCCACTGGGCTTTCCATTGGTCCACGCAGGCTCGGCACCCTGCTGTACAGCAGGGCACTACCGGCCTGTGGCCGTGGTAGCCGCTGGGTTCGCCGAGGGACGCGAAGGTAGAGGGACAGCCGCGGTCTTTTCTAGTGCGCACTGAGTGCCCTCTGCCAGGTTATGGGTTAGATATGAAGACCAACTGTTACAGTGAAACAGAAAGGAGGTAAAAGGAAAAGAAAGAAAAAGGCGAAAGGGGGTAAGAAGAGAAAAGGGAAGTTAAGTGTCGGACCTACGCACGGATTTGGGCCCCCACTTCTGTTTGAGACGATCTAGTGACCTCTGGCCACAGTGTTATGATTTCTTTCTATTATTATTTTTACTTTTATTAATATTATTATTGTTATTATTATCCTAGTTAAATTTATTAGTTGTTTTTGGAGTTTGTTTTTTCTCTTGACCTTCCGTCACTTCGCGGGAAGGAGCGCGAGCGGTCCATTTTTGAACCCCGATTGGCGCTTGGTGGCCTGGAATGGCCGACTTTTCACGTATCGCCCGGTAGTCGATCTGTCCGGCTGAGCATCGCTCAGCGGAACCCCAAAAGAGGGGCGACCCACAACCGCATCGGTAGGGAGCCTATTACCCCCCATGGAGGGTCATAAGCCCCCTCCTTGCCATCGGGCACGGGTACCCGATAGAGTTAGGCCGACGACTCATTTTAAAGGGACAAGAGCGTCAGTCAGTATCCCGTTATGGGACCACCGCGCTAAGTCTTGCGGTCTTTTCACTCAATAGCAGGCCCTATAACCGTAGGCGTACTGCCTTAATATTTTTTTTGTGCAATTACAAAATCAAAAGGGGGTGTAATCCTGAGAAGTTTGTTTGGATCCCTCGTTCAGAACGTCGGGGTCGCGGCAAATGGCGATCGTATAAAGGAGAAGGAGATGAGCTTCTGGTTACCCGGCCATTGGTAGCCTCTCCTCGCTACTCGTTGGTGAATTGAAGAGAGGGCTGAGCGACTGGGCGGAAGTGACGCACTATGCCGAAGGCGCGTGCGGGGAGTGTTAAGCCCAGAGTGTTTCTAGGGTCGGTGTCCAAGTTCCATATATTACCTATCAAAAAGGGGGGGGTGCAACTATGGTACACAACAGTGGGCTGTATGGGTATAGGCCAAGGTGCCTTCAGTTTCTGTGGAAATAGGAGTGGATGTCCGGCGAAGGGCCTACTGTGACGGTCGTGCTGGACTACAGCTACGGCAGGCAAGAGGCGAAACTAAAGATAAATGTAGAAGGGGGAAAAGAGGAAGAGATGAGGGCGGACCCAGGCCTGCAGATGGCAATTACAGAGGCCAGGGACCGCGTGTAAAAGAAGGTGTAGAAGGGATGGAGTCACGGACGAATAAAAAGTGACCGTATCGTACCTAGAGGCGGGGACTTCGCCTGATACAGCGGAACGGGAGCAGCAACACCTGGACCGTGACTCCGAGGCAGAAAGCGAGGCTAGCGACCGGGAGGATCAGACCCAGTCCTGGCATGGGCTGGATCAGATCCAGAAGAACCACCCATTGGCGGGGACAGGGGAATACGGCCAAGAAGTCAGCTCGGCCCAGAGTCGAGATGGGCAGTAGGTCGTGAGGCAGTTACGGGACGGCTGCTCGTGCGAAGGGCACGCTCAAGAACGGAAGAGGTGAATTAGACGAGAGAGAGAGAGACACATGTACAGCTTCGCCGTTGACATCATCACTGACGAAGAGACATGTAGTCACGATTAGGAGAAGAGAGAAGATGAGAGGGAGTGCGAGTGGGGTCAGATACAGAGAGAGAGAACGGGGTTGCCCCTGAGCTATGATGTTATTATTGATGTTGTCTGCTAACCGGGATGCCTGTTGCATACCTGGTGAAGGAGAGCTTGTTCCTCAGACGTCAAAGAAAAGGGGGATGGCTTCCGTCCTAGTAGTTATGACGAGGGTTTGAGCGCGTGTGGGCATGGAGTGGAAGTAAGGGTAGCGAGAACCTTGCACGCTTTGAAGACTGGGTGCCTCGGTTGACGCTAGCTACCTTCTTTTCCCTGGTGCCTTCTGTCTCGTCAGACCTCGATCCTTGCTAACAGTCTCACAAATTCCCACTCTGACCTTTGAACGGAGGAGGGGCTTGCTGCTCATCTCCCACTCCGCGAGAGTAATCAGGGTCATACCTTACTGTTGTCTGAAGAGGAAGAGAGGGGGGGGCTTCTGTGTTTCTTTGTTGACACCGCCAACTCGGTGCGAATGACTTCGTTGTTTGATATAAGGGAAACTATGCCTTGCCTAGTCGAGTGCTGGTAAGAGAAGGGACTAGCTTGTGCGAGCAATCTACGGGAGGAAACGAGAAACTTTCCAAGAAGTTGTCCCTTAGTACAAGAGTTGTTACTCATCTTTTCCGGTTGTGCCATGAGGCGGTACGATTCCTTGAAACGACTGAGCGATTGAGGCCATGACAATGTACGTGCGGAGGAGGATAGGTACTTGTGTGAGGTTTGTTTTGCGAGAGGATCTTTGTGCACCGTGTCGACGCGCACTCATGTAAAGGAGGGAGGGAAGCAATCTTATTGACATCACTAAAAATCCCGACACAAACTAGTCGAACTCATTGTCCATGGCTCCGCCTCGTCAAGACAACCCGAACGCAAGTTAGTGATCTGAGAAGGTTTGATGCTGCCAGGAACGAATAAGGTTTAACGGTTAGTAATATGGAATAGTTGTGTTTGAGGTTACTCGGACCTGCACTTGGCTCGTTCTGCGTGTCTTTCCCATCTCTCCCTCTATCACAGTTAACAGTGATAATGGACAACGAAGAACGTTGTACAGGGTCCTTTATTATGAAGCTCCCTATAGTTCTGGTGTATTCTTCTGGATAAGGGACTTGAACACTGACTGTAAGGTAAAACCACGAAACCAAGTAAACATGGTTGTCAAGCGGATGAGTCATTAACGACTCTGGTCATCCATGTGTTATGCGTGCTCTAGTTTCGGTGAAGAGGGTACGACCAACTTGAGCTGACACATAATTTTGTAATACATAAGTCAATTTTAATTACAGTAATTAGTATTTCCCCTGTCAGTTTGTACGTCACTCGAAATGCAAAGTTGAGTTCATCCCATGTTTTCTTTTGGTGTTTTCGGTGGACTTGCCGTCGAAGTGGTGCCTGTTAAAACGGGCAGATAGTGTCACAAGTCTCAGATTTATACAACACGTTCATGGTGAGAAGTAAAATGTGACAAAGTCCAATGAAAACTGTATGAGTTGATCCTGAAAAGGGCCCTATTTGAGCGTGTTTCCTTCGGTTTTCGTTGTCCTTTTTTTTTGTCGTTACCCCTGATGGGTAGTAGATCATCATCATCTCGTAGGATCGCCTACCTACTGGCAAAGTATCTGTTGGATGGTGACTAAAAGTAATATGATCTTTGGCTGTAGTTGCTCGAGACAGTCGCAGTCATAAGTGATTGGCACCGATTTTGACTGCTGACAGTTCCTTGAAGTCAGATGAGCACAAAAAACTGAGTTTAGCTTGGTGACCGAAAGTTCCCACGCGTCTCAGGTTGGGAAGGGAGTGAACTTAGTAAAAGTGCCTAGGAATACTAAGTGTGGATCAGTGCTCTGAGAGGTGATGGTCATACGCTGCTGATGATTGCAGCCCTTGATTGTGTTTAATTTTGTTTTATTTTGTTTCATTCTGTTTTATTTTATGACAATTGACTTTTATCGGGGAAGTGAGAACGAGTTGAAAGCGAACTCGCGAGAGTGGACATCAAATGATCTAATACTCGGAAACGGAGTCTTATGCATTATTCCAACGGCCTCATATAATCATCTAGTCACGTTTGGTTTGACATCATTTCCCCGTGTATTGGCGAGGATGCCAACCAAAAGAGGTACTGTACCAATTTTGGTTATGGGTCGTGCTAGCCAGCTCTTCATGAGTCATTTAAGTTGAGTTTGTTGTCTGATGTGTTTTGCTTGCAACCCTGTCGACGCCGTATGCTGCACCTAACGCATGCAGACACCGAGGGATCACTACTCATAATTTGTGGGGAGTGATCTACTTTGAGGGGACTAGCCCTGACCCTATGAGCCGTTGTAGAGTCGGGGCCACCCTGCTTCAGCTCCCTTTACTCAGTCATCGTCTGATCTTCCCAACAGAGCTTCATCACTCAACAGATACCACCGCCTGTAGTGTCACACCTTAGGATTGAACTTCGAATAACAATATGAAAAGGGTTATACTTGGTAATGTTATACACCGTTGAAGGTACTGGTGACTAGGGGAGCTTCTGCAATCTCCAATTGGACTAAGGAACGGTCCTGGCAGATGTACCGTGGAGGAGCAAGTCGTTGATGACTAAGCTCGGTGCGGAAAGCAATCAAAACCTTTTTTTTTTTATACCCGACAGGCTGCTCGGGAAAATAGCATGGAATAAGCATGGGTGGCGAAAAAGGTTTTTTGATATCCCTTGCACTCTATCAATATAAATCGAGGGGCTTGGAAGGAAGAAACACCCAAAGATCTCGAGTGTCACATAAGGTTAATGAGAGACTTGCATTAAAATTGGTAAAAACCCAGAGAAGCATTAAATATACTATACGATCCTATGGACCTGATGGAAAACTGCTCGGAACCTACTCATATCTAGAGGTGATTGAACAGGCCAGGAGGGGGTCCCTAGAGGGCTTAGGAGTGCTCGACCCTCTCTCTCGGCAACCATAACTGGTTAAAAACTTGAAGTAACGCTCAGTTGCTTGTGTTCCCTCACTCAGTGTCACGCTACTAAGTGAACGGTACTATGTTGTGCCATCAGGTGAGCAACGTTCAACAATCCCCGCCCCCTTGAATGGATAAACTGCATTCAGTGGCACGCAAGATGAGTGACACTTAGTGACCTATCTACTCAATAACACGGAGTCACAGGAAAGGGGCGATCAAAAAATTCTCAATTCAGGGTCAGATGTTATTTATTCATTTTTGTATCCATCTACCACTCGTGCTGGAGAAAAGTATCAATTCAGACCATGTTGCCCAACGATGGACACAGAGACATGCCCCCCATACTCACGCCTGTGCACGAGTGCAGTCTGGTTGTTCGAACTACCCAGGAATTTCTGCAAAGACTGATCGTCACTCAGCCAACATTCAATCTACATTTAATCGTTCGAATTACTTGAAACCTTCAGTCAGAAATCAACTGGCAACTCAAGTTCTCTAGTGCCACCTCGAGGTCTGCAATCTTTTCCGACCGTCTGAGTGCTAAGAGACTAGTGATTCACTATCCCGTAAGTGTCCAACTAACATAAAATCAACACTCAGTCAATATTCATTCTTTCTTAATTGCATCAGAGATCAGTATTAATCTGAGAATCAGACATTACAAAAGGACATAGAGGTCGATTCTAGCATCCAACTCACCACATGAGTACAATTCAGTCTCACTCCGTCAGCAAGTCGGTTCTGACAACCCTTAATCAGATTGCGCTCAAGGAGGCCTTTCATTACCAGTATGTTAGTGTCGTGGGTTTCAAATGGGAGGATCTGTCAATCTTCGTTGTCCTCACTGTCTTTGCAGAAGGAACTGTTCATGACCTGAGACCTTACTTGAGGAAAGGCAAGGAGACTCATGAGCATTTTGACTCAGTCTGGACCGTGGCCGCAGGGTACCTTGAGGAGAGAGAGAAGGAGCTCGATGAGAGCGGTGCTAAGCTGATCCGCAGCTTCAGACCAAAGCTCTACTCCGACTATCCCAGACCTCCAGTACCTTTTACTCTGACAGACGACTCTCACTGGRGTGACCTGATTAATTTGGCCAAGAGGTACATCTCTCCTGCAAAGATCGATTACGAGGCAGTGACCGAACCTTCCGAGTTCCCACATCTCAGACGGGGTATCTTCTCCCAGCCATACCTTCCTACACTATTAGAGGAGTTTTATGCCACGGTTGACTTCCGTATCATGGGACTTGGATGGAAGTGCTCGGAACTAGCAGGCTTCAGGTGTCTACATTCAGAGGTCACAGACTCAGAAAGTACGGGGACATGGCTCGAGGCACAAGAAACGTACAACAAAGTGAGAAAGCGAGTGAGAGATTCAGAGGGATGAGTGAGGACTCCGGACTGGTGCCGGCCATGCTCTCTTCCATATGTACTCTTTGAGACTATTATGAGTTCTCATTCTTCCCTCATCTGACTTTGTCTTTGCTTGAGTCAGTCAGTTGCTTCCTTGCATTGCCATGTTTGATGATTGCATTCTTTAATGATTCT
>BFEA01000010.1:7055149-7068113 GCA_003427395.1 Chara braunii | reverse complement strand
CCCAAATTGTTCCTGCATTTTTGAACTTGTGGGACATCAGCAGTACCTTGGCCCCGCATACCATCATCCTGGTTTCTAGAAAATCCAATAGGCCGATACCCGGGTCTGTTCGTTCAAGCACTAGGCCGTCCGGATAACACTTCGTCACGCTATTAAGATACCGTTCGGCTTTGGATGCCCCTTGCTCATCCGAGGTTCGAAACAAAGAAATAATCAACAAGTCGTCAATATATCGCTTACCCATAATCAGTCGCTTGTTCGCCCCCAAGAACTCGATAAACTGATTTTCAACCATCATGCACATCACACAGGAAAAACTTCACTGGGCGGCCAAACAAATGGCAACAGGGAAGTGTCCAGAGGACGATGGTCTTCCTATCGAACTTTTTCAGCATGGGAGGCTATTAGCCCCTATTTTCTCAACATCTACAATAATGTCCTAACATGCGGGGAAATGAGGACGGGAATGATGAAAGGGATAATCTACTTTTTTTTTTTTTTTTTTTTTTTTTTCACCTGGAGGGCGCCTCCATCTATTGGTGGGGAGCTTCACCTGCTGGAAAACGGGTCCAGCGTCCCTTATACAGTCTGAGTATGAGGCGTATCTGAAACGATTTTGGGGATGCCTGTCATCATTGATTACCCTGGGTTCAGGGGATTGACTGAGAAGGCTCTTGAAAAAAGAGGGGGGAAAAATCTCTTCACCCTACAGATGGCGCCAGATTCCTGCTGTTTTACGCTAATTCCTCCCTCCTCAAAGACAGATGCCAGACTCCACCTCACCCTCCTTGGAGACTTACACTCCTGGATTGGGGAAGTTCCATAAACCTCAAGGCCCTTGATCCATAAAACCCTGCACCCTGATACCCTGGCCCCATCTTTCCATTCGTCCTCAATCTCTCCCATACCAGTCCAAACCTACCAAGCAGTTTGAAAGGGGGGGGAAGGGATCGGGGAAATCTTCACTGGGTCTCATGGGGATTGCTGTATCCATCTAAGTCCACTCATGAAAAAGGTGCCGGTAGTCTCTTACCAGAGCCCTCCTCCCTTGTCCTTCCCCTGGGGATAATCTACTTCTACATACTACTAAAGGAAAAGCCGGGTCTCGCGTGACGACCCTGCGAGACCCCGGTGCCAGTCTTGAGAAAATGTTGGGGACAGGAGACCCGACTACCAGTCTTGGGAAAATGCTGGGGACAGGGGGGCTGGGTCCAAGGGAAACTGCATGTGAGTTTGGCACGGTGTAGCACAGAGCCTTTCGTAGGGTCATGTAGTTTTAAGTAGTCCCCTGATTCGATTTTCAGTTTCAATAGTACTGTGACTCGGTTTTCAGCTCCACAGTTGGCAGGGGTGTTTACTTGGTTTCTTTTTTTTTTGGCGCCTTAGGGCCCTCCTCCACTACTCTGCAAAATGAGACTGAATCTTGCGCTGGAACATGGAAAGATACAACGCCGTTTCATGTGGTTTCTTTTTTTTTTAATATATAAAAGCTATGTTCTTCTCTGAATTTCACTTCACACTACCTACCTACCACTACTACTCCTAATTTAAGGCATACCGCCAACCCCGTAGCAGCCAGAACCGTGTTCACGAGAGAACATGAAAGGGCTGCTCCCAACCTGCAGGTGGGCGATACCGGCTAGGGGACAGCCGGTAGCATCAGGGTGTCGCAGGTCCCAAAATCACTTTTGCTGACATTTTTGCACCCTGGCTGGGCCGGTAACAACCGCTGTGTCAAAATGGCGGGAAAGTGTTTTGCGGGTGCAAAAATGACGCCGAAAGTGATTTTGGGGCCTGCGCCACCTTTTTCCCCACAACTTTTTTCCCAACTTTTTTTTGTCTTTTGTGTATGTGGAGGGTCGTGGAGCGAAGGCCCAGGCCCCCCTACTGGCCAAATGTCCACGCGATAACCAATCCTCTTTTTTCTTTTTTTTGGGGGGGGAGGGGGAGGCGGAAGAACGAATCCTCTTGTAGAACATGGAAAGCTACACCTCCATTTTTTTATTTTATTTTTTCTCTCTTACAACCTGGAAATGTGATCAGCAGGGAGATCTCCTTTAGATACTATTATTGAAGAAAAAAAAGAGTGAGAATCGAAGGGCAGAGGCTGGAACTTGCGCTAGTGCTAGCGCCCTAACGCCGGCCCACAGGCGAGGCCTGGCCGCACCCGGCTTGACCAGCGTGCTGGAGAGGTGAGTCCCCTCTAGGCCGCTGGGCTTGTGCACACGCCTGACACGTGTCCATGGCTTTCACCTTGCCACGTGCCACCTGTCGTTTGGTGGTGTGGACGCCCCTCGACTCGTGAACAGGGGAAGCGCCAGCCGTGATTGATTGTAGGTTACTGCACAACAGCAACGCGGTTCTTTGAGCGAGCCATGGCTACCATGGAGGAGATTTTGGAGAGGGAGCTACACCTTGGAGCGAACGATGGCTGATTACCTTGGAGAAAGGATGCAGATGGCTACAGGAGATTGTGAGGGACATGTCTTTGTGGCTGCAAGTGTAGCCAGAGGTCGATGGGGGAGTGATTTCTCTGGCTGGTTGGCTGAAGGATAAAAGTGAGGACATGCTGGAGATCATCTGGGAGCTGGAGGAGGGGCCGGATCCTCGGCTTGACGTCTGCATGGATTGGAGGAGGGCAGATGGCATCATGTCTGTCTTCAAAACCCTCTTCAATGAGGTTCGCGATCTGTGTGCTCTTATGGAAGACCGGTTGGAGGGCGATATTGATGGTGAGAAGGCGCACGTGGCAACAGAGGTAACATCGTTAACATCATCATCAACAACAACAACAACAACAACAACAACAACAACAACGACAACGACAACAACATCGACACCGGTGATATCGGAGGCCGCGAAGATAACGTGGGTCACAACGCCAATACCGATCATCAACGACATCATCGATCGCGGCGCCTGCAGTATTGGCGGCGGCTCACAACAACAACAACAACAACAACAACAACAACAACAACAACAACTATAACAATAATAACGACAATAACATAACAGTTACTTTATCATAGATAATCTGGCAAGACATTATATACTTAGTCTTGCCTCATATGCCTACTTTTTCTCAATCTTATACCCGGATGTCGTTCCACCAGGTACAACGGCGGGCAACCGTTATCCCCGGCAACGGCGCCACTTGTCGAGCGCATCGGTCTGGGACCACACAAAGCAGCGCGGGACCCTCCCGGCCGCATAACGCTGGACTTGGTCTGAATCCTCGTCGCGAATATACATGGAGCTTCCGCAAGCCGCTCCGGCCGAGTGCGCCAGCCATACCTCCCGCGAGCCCCTATGACAGGATAGGGCCTACGCGAGGCACAACTTACCTCCACCTTATAGGAGCTGTCACCTCCCTTCGGTGGGCGTATCCCCGCCGAGCTACCAGTCCACAATACGAAAGTTGATCAGTTGCAGTCGCTGAGGTGGACCAGCCGAGGGCGTTTCTCGTTCGCTGTATTATAGGTGGCACGCGCGGTAATACGCCTCTATCGGACCCGCACGAGGTCTCAAACGCGATTCGTCGCCGGTCGACTAAGACGCATCCCACACGCCACGCGCACACTACTATAAAAAAAATAAAACACACACACACACACACGAACATATACATATACAGAACGACACTGAACAAACAACACGACAACACTCCTAGCCCCTTAGTAGCCATCCCATAACTTTCCGATGCGGAAATCGGATAGGCGTAGCGCGCGAGACTTAGTATAAAATCGCCCGAACACAGGGCTAACTCATATCGACTCACAATGCATAAGTACGCAAGCGATCGCAATCATGGCGTACTATGCAGTACCCATACTCATGCGGTCCTCGTTAACCTCGAGGTTGCATTTGACACTCAAGTGTCGGCTGACACGCGCCTTGACGGTTAACCTCTCGACGGTGGACAATCACCAAAGGCGGTTGAGAACCACACCCTCTTCTGCACCCTGCAGAGAGTGGGTGGTACACAGGTTCATACCGGTGGTGACAATCGTCTCTTATGGCCCTGGAGACCAGCTTCACTATCTAGGGCCTGGAAAGAAGTCAAGGGGTTTGACTTTGATAACTACCACGGACTACAACGTCCAACTATAGAACTCTAAAAAGCAACGGCTAAAAGGGGAAATCCCTTCTCTCTCGAATGCATAATTTGTATAACCCTTACGCGCGGTCACAGTAGGCCACACGAAACACTCAAAACATATGTATTTACATATATATAAAGGGTTATTAATATAGGACGATCACTTCTCACAGTGGGCCTCCTCTCAGTCACATATACATATGTATGTGAGCGCAGGTAGTCAAATCCAAAGCCCGAATCACCATACATACCTGCAAACACATCAAAGAGTCAAACAAAGGTCCACACACTACACAGAGTCAACCCCAACCACTCTCTATACTCATGCCCCTTGCCTTAACCATGCAAGCCCCAGCCTCCTGTCCAACCAACCATAATTAAATACTCAGTACCTTTGTTAAATGACCATTCAATAAAAGTTCGGGTGAAACCTTAACAAAACAATAAAATCACCAGGGCTAAAGTTTTTTAGGTTGAGTATTGAGGGTGGGTTGGAATTGAGTCGTAAACTGACGAATCGACAACCGACCCGTTATCAGTGATAACAGAAGGTGACCCTTATAGGATTATGCTGAATCTAGTCCAGACCTTGAATCAATCGATCAAGAGGACCTGTAAAACATGACAGACCAATCCCCAGGCTAAATTTATAAGTTTATCGAGAACAACACTCCATAACACGTTCTCACCCAAGATCTTTCTACAAACTAAGCCTAGGTCTGCCTTTAAGCAAGCGCCCAAAGAAAGGTTGACCCTGACAGAGTCTCCTCTATATAGAATGGATTGCACGAATCGCCACCTATCAAAATATAATCTAACTCTTTTAAATTAGGAAAATTTCGGTCGCGCTTCCCGTAGGAAAAGTGTCTTCTCATAATTTGTATCAGCCTAAATATGAAAACATAAATAATCTTCAACCTTTCGAGGTCAAATTTTGTCTAACTCCCTGAATTAGCAAAAATTTAGACAACACTCCCTTTAGAAAATGAGATTTCCCAAATTTTTACTAAGTCATATACAAAAATCAGACAAGTTAAACTTTTGACAAGTCAAATTTGACTAACTCCTTGGATTTGCAAAAATTTCGGCAGCGCTTCCCATAGAGAAAGTAGCTTACCAAAATTTATATAAAGCCAAGTTCATAATCTAAAATGACTTTGACTTCTCAAAGTCCAATTTGATCTAACCCCCTGAATTAGCAAAAAATTGGGCAGCATTCCTTTTAGAAAATGAGACTCTCCAAATTTTTACTAAGTCAAAAAGACAGACAGACTGAATTTTGAGAAGATAAAATCTGGCTAACTCCTGGGTTTAGTACAAATTTCTGCAGCACTTACCATTGAGAAAATGGCTTACCAAGATTTATACAAGACCAAGTATAATAAACGATCCCAGAAAATGCAGAATTTGATCTAAGTAAAAAAAAAACTTAGCTAAGAAAATGCAGGAATTGAAACTAGCTCCAATGACTCTAGCACGTGGCGAACAACTAAAGCAACTACCTATCAAACTGAAACTCAGACTAAGTAGTAACTTCACTCAGTCACATGCAGGCCAAACCACAAGAGTAAGTACTCTCACCATCCCAAAGTCAACTTTAACAAACAATAGTTCATAGTCTTTTAATGATTTATTTCCTTTATTCCCAGCTTACATAAGACATAAAGCTAGACCACCAAAACTTATGAAACATGTCTAGTTGAGCCATAGAGTATACACAAACACAGGGCACAACAATTTTTCTCTTCTTTGGGCACGTGACTAGGTCACCCTAGCCGCCCTGAACAACTTAATATCCCATTTTTATATAATTGTCTGCCCTTAGTCTTTTGAGGTAGCATATAACTGAGCCGATCATCTTCAGCTCAAGACTCAGTTTGCCCCTTCGTGTCCCAATTTTATTCTTACTTCATACTTTCTTCAGTCGGTGATAAGCTATAGTCAGACCACCCAAACTTATGGAACCCTGTCTGACTAACCTGTTCATAAATAATATAATAATAAAGTATAACCAACTTATATCCTTCTGGTTCCAGCATGTGCGAGGCGTTGGACCAAGATCACCCAAACTTATGGAATATGTCTAGAGGTTGAGCCACAAAAACTTATGGAACATGCTCAGACCTCCTCGTTCAGGAACTAAAAAATCTGACAAAAACCCAAAGTAAACAAGGCGGCCAAGCCACGAAAACTTATGGAACATGCTTGGTCCCTTAAAGTCATCCACAGTCAGCCCACACACCCAAACTTATGGAACATGTCTGGCTCTCCAGGCAATTTCAAAATAAACATAGCACTGAGCCTTCCCAAACTTATGGAACTGGCCCAACCCTTGATTAACCCAATCACACTTCATGCAATACTGCCTTCCTCTCATCCCTCCCCCAGATGGAACCCCACAATCTGCTTTCAGTCAAACAAATAAACTGAAACTGCCATTGCACATACATTTCTTTAATTAGTCTGGTTATGTCATGAAAGTCAAATTGAAAGTCAAAGCAGAGGGGCATGTAGTATACTCAGTCAGATAGTAGCAAAGGGATACAGGTAGGGGTTACAACAGTGTTTATAGCGGGAGAACAATGATTACCTTTCAGTTCCCTGCCTCCAGAACTCATCATGAGTTTCGACAGAGCTTCCACAATCGGTGGGCTCTGAAACAGTTTGGTCAAAACTGTAGTCAACCCGCCGGCTATTGGCCCTCTGACGACCCTCTGAATCGCAGCAGTAACCCCCTTCGCAACCACTCCTCTGAATCCCAGCACCTCCCCTTAACCCAATCGTCGCTGCACAACAGGCTGTAACAGTCAGCTACAGCCCGGCGGTAGTATGCAGTACTACGCAGCAACTAACAGTAGGCAGCAGCAGTAGCAGTTCGTACATAGTCAACATACGAAGCAGCAATTCGCAGCAACCAGCCGCAACCAGCCGCAACCAACGGCAATTAGCAGAAGCCAGCAGCAGTCAACAATGAATCTCCCGGCCTCCGGGGGTCGCTCCCTTGCTATCCTCTTCACCCGAGTTGCCAGTACACCGACGACCTACATACTCCAGGTATGTTTCTTCCCCTTTTGCTGTCTCCGTGTCATCCCTTCCACTCTGATGCGCCCCCTCGCTATTCCGAGCAACGACCGATCAATGTCTCGGCTAGCAGGTTCCAATCCGCTATCTGCCCCTGGCTTCTCCTGCTGATGCGATAGGCCACGCACTAGCCCGACTGGTAAGCCTGTATCTGTCGTAGCCCGCCTGTTGCTACTTTTATCGACCTCCAGGCTGTGCCACGATCAGCTGGTAGGTTCGTGCTTCTTGGTCCGGTATGAGTAGTATAATCACAATGCTGTAGGAGCCCCGACGAACCGTGGTAGATGCTTCTCATCAAGATGCTGATGACGAGAACGAGCCAGCAGAAGCAATGGCTATGACTGCAATCACCGACTGAATCTCGCGCTGGCATACAGTCGGACGCATCCCTCAAGGTGAGCAACACACGGTTCAACAAGTAAGTTTTCAGAACTTGCGGCCGGACTCGCCCACACGGCCGCTATGTGACAATGAGGCTTGGGATGGAATCAACCCCATGAGTGGCCTCACGCTATTACCTCAAATATCGATAATAAGATTCAAATGAATCTTCCGCCAGAACGTAGGCAGATACATTCCTACTGCAAAGTCGGCCTATATCTCTCATTCCATCAAAAACATCCACCAATTCCTCGATCACACTTCACCACCGGATTCATCGATACTCTAAACCTCTATTGCTCACTCTCCCTACCTAACTTGTGAGATTTTTGAGTCTCGAATCTCACCACCACTCCCTTTCCCCTCAGCTTAGTGCACAACCTTCTCCTTCTATCTCCATCCCTGCTAATTTCTTGCTAAAACTAACATTACCATTAGACTCGCCCGGGGTCAGAACCCCCAAACGTCCTCTCCCTCGCTCGATTCTGTAATGACTCGAATGTGCTACTTCGCTCTCCCCCTTTCTCCATCCTCTACCTCCGCCATCACTCGCGCAGCTTCCTTTTCCTGCAGCACGGAAACTAGTGTTCCTTTCCTAAATCTAACGCCATCAGCTAACTCGCAATACTCTAAAACTTTATCGTAGCATCTCTACTCACTCAATTTCATAAAGAGTCGAGTGAGCTATCTCTGCTTCCCCCGTAGCTTCGCCATGCTTGGTTCCCGCGCCCCTACCTTACATGCATCCGGCGCGGCTCTCCGTCCAAATTCACCCTCTACTTTGCTTACCTTCCCTCGTAACCTCCGCCTTTCCTCTGATGACTCCGTTCTGGTCTGTCTCCTCGCTGCCTGCCCTGCGCCTTGGCCCACTACTCCGCCATTCCTGTCCTCCAGCGTGCATGCACCTCGCATGACTTGTCGGTCAGGTTCATCCGCATTGTACTGCGTTCGCACTCCACCTACTCCGCTCGCTGCTGCCTCCCGCAACCCGGCCGAACCCGCCACCCAGGCTTAGTACTCCCCGCCCTGCCTTATCCGTTTCGTTCATGCCCGTCATCTTTGCAGTAGCGCTCGGTCACACATATGAGTGCGGAACTACTCTTCTGCAACGTCTACCCTACAGAAAAAACTGTAAAGAAAGACTGCCATTGGGCAACCCGACTAATTTCTTCACTCCTATACCCAGCTCGATGATCGATCTGTTGTGTTGCTGGCAATACGGGCTGAGTGGTGCGGGCCCAGGGCAGATCTTGGCAGTAGTTACCGAGTCTTGGGTGAGACCTCCGGAGGTCGTAGTCAGGAAGGGGTCCCCTGCGCGCCGCAGTTTGGGACGGCCTGCCGCACAACCAGCACTGCGGCAGCCTCCCACTGACACCCTTTTTCTCTGGCCTGATTCACTATTTTATGGGCCCCAAGCTGCACTCCTTCCGCAGGTAGCGGCCCCAAAATCGAGCGCATGGTTCAGCTGCAGGCCTAGGTGTGGGTCGGAATGGGCCGGGTTTAAGTCCGATATAGTAACTAACATTTACTTGAGAACTTTAAATACCAAAGTGGAGAAGGTTCCGCAACTGGCTGCGACGCCTACCCGCTCGTATGCACGTTGACTTCCTCGGCCCGCGTCCCTGGGATAGAGAAGTTTCCCCCAACACCCCGAATCCGCAAAAAACCTGTAGCCTAACTAATGGATGCACCTGCTCAAGGTCCTTGATTGTCGTAACGACCATTAATTTCGACGTTGCATCCAAGTCAAGAGGACGCTGGAGCATAAAAAGTACTAGACATATGGCGCTAAATTGAATTATTTAGAAAATGTCACCGTCGATCGGACGCCGCCAACGGCCAAACCAAGGGGGATAGCCATGTTGGCCTTCCGATCCCTCGGTCGCTTCGCACTACTTTGATATTCCTCCATTGTCGCCGCTCGATCTCGATCCCTGAATCTCCTTGATGAAAGTCCGATGCTATAGCCAATAATGCCAGGTCCCCGTCTGGGTCTAGCTTTGACGGATACTTAAATAAATCGATTCTACGCGACGCGCAGACCTACCGAAACGTTCTAAAATTTCACGTTGTTGTCGATGCCGTCCTCCACACGTACGCACGGGTCACCGGTAAGTGCATCGACCAAACAGCAAAAAATTGTTTATTCCTTGCTTAATAAAAAAGAAAATTTGGTCGGCGACCACTCCGGTCCTTCAATCATCAAAAGAAAAAAAAAAGGGATCACGCGCGCCTTCAGTCTGCGCACCCACTCACTCTCTACTCTAGTCAACCATCCTATTAATGTAAGCCACAGATTCCGCCGCGCCTCGCGCGGTATACTTGAACTTTAAATCAAACTGAATTTCTGTTGCTTGCAAAAACCAGGGCGGATACCCTTATAAGGGTGTTCGCCCCGACACCGTAAATGTGTCATGTATAATAGCATAGTCTACCATGGACGAGAGAAGGTTAACGGAGACCCTAATTTTCAGACCACTTGCCATGCCATTTATATGAAAACCAAAGGGTCATTTTAATCAAACTTGCCACCAATTCGTAGAGTGGAGACCATACTAACTAACTGCAAAAAAAAATCCAACAAAAAAAATAAAAAAACATATAAAACAGCAAGGCAAAAGTGCATTTTCATGAAATTTCGCCAACATCTCAATTTCAGAAATCTTGAGAAATTTCAGAAATCTTAACAGAGGAAATTCCAATTCTCCAAATGACAAAATTTGGCACACACCAACCTTGAACCAAAACAAGAACAGGCAAAAAAAAAAACAAAAAAAAAAACCCATAAAATTTGAGTCTGAAACCCTAATTTCAGTTTTGGACTCGTTACCCAGGGCCTGAAAATGGGGGTCCCCGTTAACCATTTATGCTGGATGCAAGGTGGCACCATCTTATCGCAAATGCGTATTTCCTTAGCAAGAGGAGGCCATGAGTGTCATTCAACGGCCTCTGGTAGTCGAAGGATGCTATGAAATCATATGGTGCGAGCAACATTATGATGCACATGCCCACCCTTAAGAAAATATAGCAATGGAACTGGATCATGTGCAAGACTGAAATACGATCAACGTTAATATTTGTAAGCCATGAATCATGCACTCCAGTGGACAAACGTTTGCTGTGGGCTCAACATTGAAACTGTGTCTGCAGCCATCGCAGTTTATGTAGTTTGCCCAACATATGTGCAACCATAAGGTGTGTGAAGCATAGCATAGATAACCCCAGGATCCAAAAGAGCATCCATTCCTAGGTGAATGGGGCTCTGATAAATACCCCATAATTGCAGCTTAAATTATTCCGTGCACGCTGCATGACAGTGCATGTGCGTGTGTTTTAGATTTTCACCACAACAGCCCCTATTCCAACCAGATGACTATAACCAAAATTGAAGCAACTTCCGTTCTATTGCAGACAGTGAAGCACATTTGAGTTGAGACATTCCAACAATGAAACAGTTTTAACTCTATAGCAAGCAACATGGAGCACAACAAATCCGTCGAAATCCCTTCGTCAACTATGTTTACTTTGGCTTTCTTTGGGGTACCCCTTTCATTTTTCTTGCAGCTCCCCTTTTACCACACCTCTTACGTACAAGGCTGGCAACGTTGATTGTGGTTGAGCGCCGGCTGCCCACACCCCCGTCATCCCGTGTTTGGGTTGCAGAAGATTTGGAGTCGAGGAGCAGTTGTTGCCTATGGTAAGTTGCCACCCCTACAAACCGGACAGGACCGATTTGGGTGTGGACTGTCGAAGCACCACATCCAATTCTCGCATTCGCGGTTGCTGCATCGAATGGCGCGGCGTAGACAGATGTCACAGGCTATGTGTTTCCTACAAGCTAGGAACATAGAGGCATGCCGACAGCAATTGTAGAGGCATTGACATACCATCCCCTGTCTACAAACTGGGCATGACATGTCAGGGTGCCATACATGAGGACAGTATTGACTCCATACGTATGAAGACAAAAACTCGTATGGGCTATCCCTTCACAATCCTCACGGCGCAAGGCAGCCAAACCATATGCTAGCCGAATCTCAGACAGGTCATCGCAGAGCACCATTGGGCAGGTTTTTGGGTTTCCCCAGTACTTATTCCCTCTCTACGGGTAGACGACAATGGGGGAGATTGATCCAAAGCAAGGGTGTTAGCATGGTTGCTAACCGGACGTCCGTATCCCGATCCAGACAGTCAGGTGTTCGGTGTCCGGTTTGGAGGGTCTGGTTGGACCCTCATTTCAAGAAATCCGAAAAGAAAATTTGGGGTCCCCAGGCCATTTTCCTGCGCCTGAGGTGCCCCAGACAATTGTTGCTGTAGTTTTTTGTCGACCGTCGCCCCAACCGGACCGGCCCTGAAGGGCCCGCTGTTGGAGAACTTCGGAGGGCAGTGGCAGCCGCAGTATCCTGGCGTTGGTTTCCCGCCGTCGGGAGGACCCTATTTTCGAATGAACCGCCTCGTGCAGCAGCGCTCCCTCTGGTGTAGCAGTGCTCTCCTCGAACTTCCCGCCCGCTGCAGCCACACCATCACCAGCTCGAGCTTCTCCATCGCCCAGGAGTCCGGGAGATTGCCGCCGACGAGGAGGTTGCTGTCTTGCCGGTTCAAGATTCGAAGTTCCGAACTTTGATGAAGTTCGGAACATCGAAGTTCTTGGGGGCTGGAGCGGTGTGGAACTTTGCTGTGTGTGTGTGTTTTCGTGTCATGTGTGCCGGTTCAAGATTCGAAGTTCCGAACTTTGATGAAGTTCGGAACATCGAAGTTCTTGGGGGCTGGAGCGGTGTGGAACTTTGCTGTGTGTGTGTGTTTTCGTGTCATGTGTGCCGGTTCAAGATTCGAAGTTCCGAACTTTGAAGTTCGTATGTTAATTTCCAAATTTATTAGCATGTTGACCTGTCCCACAAACCTGTTTGTGTCTGTGTTCGTGTCACGTGCACCGTTCCTTTTTTTTTTTTTTGTCACCGGACAACCGGACACTGATACACCCAACCGGACTGTCCGGGTCCGGTTGTTTGGATGTCCGGTTAGATGTACGGTTAACCGGACATCTGGTTTAATCCAGACAAGGGTCCGGTGACTGTGTCTGGTTGTCTGGATGTCGTGTCCGGGGCAACCATAGTGTTTAGCTGCTGCAGGATTTGGCCTGCAACAGCTCGCCCTGGTGGTGATAACCTTTCAGTACAGTGCTCTGTGGGTGGTTCATATGGTAGTCTATTTTCCCCCTCAGGCTGCTGCGTCTGTCGTTTGTCTGGCAAGGAAGAGGGAAATCCGTCTGCTGTTGCAGCAGAGGTGTATGCCCAACACTGCATGTGGGACATACTAGGAGAGGATGTGGCGGATGATGGCATCAGGGTAGAGACACATGCTGTCTACGACATCTTCGTGGAAACATGTGTGTGTGTGTGTGTG
>BFEA01000010.1:6970132-6980754 GCA_003427395.1 Chara braunii | reverse complement strand
AGGGTTGGGCATGGCGGCCTGAGCTAGAGCAGCCATAGCTGCTTTGGGTTGTCCTTTGGACGTCTGGGCAAGGCCTAGTAGTCCGCCATAGCCTCCGCCTATGAGAGTGAAGAGTGGGAGAGGCGGCCATGGCTATGGTGGACCTTGAGTGATACCTGCAGTAGAAGAGGGACTCGAACATTGATTCTGGACCAGTCATTCAACATTGTATTATTATTTCTTGTATGAAAATGAGGAGGGGGAGATAAAGAGGAGGAGATTGTTGGGCGAAGAAGAAGAGCCTTGTCATTGTCTTTGCTGGTGTGCATCTTCTTCTTCTTCTTTCTCACTTCTTCTTCTTCTTCTAATCCTCTCTCTCTCCTCTCAAGTTCATTCATTTCTTTCAGCAATTGGATGGCATTGTACCTTCTGATGGATGTGTATCTCGAAATTGGCCAGGGTCATAACATTGGTATCAGAGCAAATTCTACTTGCTGGTGAGAGTTGACTTTGCTGCCTTAACCCTGACCTAAGTGGTTGAGGGCAACACTTAGGGTTAGGGTTGGTTGGTTGAGGGAAGTGGGGCAGCGTGGCTAAGGGAAGCTGCCCCCACCTGGTTAGGTCATGTGGGGTCAACATAGAACCTAACCAGGTTGCTTGAGAGTGAGATTAGGGTGGCGAGACATTTCGAGGAGACTTCATGCGGCAATTTGAGAGAGGCCACAATGAGAGGCACTCGCACCTGGAATCTGATTCAAGGGAGACACTTGGCAACTTAAGGGCTGCCCTCAAGTAGGCGAGCTTAAGGGCCGGCGGACATTCTACATCAACGGACTGCAAGTTGCTACTTTGATCTTCAGCATCGACGGGGGATCCGGCGTTGCACTTGGGTGTTGGAGTCAGACCCTCCTAAGAGATAGGACACTAGTGTAGGGGTAGCGTTAGAGGGGTCAGGAGGACCACATGAGAAGGGGGGTGAGTTCTATTCATCTCGAAGCTCAAGGCCACTCAGGTAAGTGTCGTGCACCTAGGGGATGCCCATGTATATGTGTATGGTATTGATTGTCCTGCTGGGGTACTCTGGGTTTCTTTTCCTACTCCTCTGTGGTCTTGATAGTGTGACTGAATGCATGTGATCTACCTACTCACCTGATGGATGGAAAATGAAGTATCTTGACCTACATGCTGAGTCTTTCTACAATGCTTTGTCTTTTCATCTCTGAACGATTGTAGTCTGTAGATTCTGCCAGAAGTTGAAATTTCATTTTTCAGTGCAGTAGAGACTGAACTAAGTTCAAGTGGAACTCCTCTTGGTTGGGACCTGGTTGAGACCTACGTGGGACCCTTGGGACCTGGCGGGACCCTGGGGACCCAGCGGGACCGGGCCCAAACAAGAAGAGCCTCTGGACCCAAATCGGTTAGGCATGGACCTCTTATCTTCTTGGCTGGGATACGAGTTCATTCTTCTTGGATTAGGACACCCACTGTCGAGGGGATCTTGGCTGAGACGTTTCGCATGTATTCTGATTGCACTGTCCGTGGCTTGACTCGCACCCTGTACACCACTCAATTCTCCATTGTTGCATTTAGTTACTCATTGTCTGATTTGCTGTACGGACACGGAGCTGGTCAGACTGGACTCGAGAGGACCTCGTATGCAGTCTGATCAGACTGGGTCGGTGGATTAGACCTCTCATTGAGTTTGTTTGTGTCTTTTGATTTTGCTGCTCTCTACTTCCAAATGAAATGCCGCTCCAGCTAGGAGTTCTACCTTCTCTTCTCTGAGCTTTTCAGTCTATTTTTCTGAGTTCATTTCCGATGCCCGTGGAGACTCGCAACTTGAAAAAAGAGAGAGAGAGGAAGGAGAGAGAACAGGGAGAGAGGGAAAAGGAGTGTTCGTCCAAGCGGGAGGGGGGGTGAACCTCTTGAGAGTCTAATTGATTTTTTTGCTGATTGACGACTCTCTGACCCACCTGTCCATACAGACAATCCAATAATGGCTCAGCTAACTTTACTTCAGTGGCGGGCCTTGTTAGATGCAGCCAGTGATGCTGAGAAACCTTATCTACAAGCACTTTTAGATAGTGCAATCAAAAGAGAACAGGAGACAGAGAAGGGGGAACAGTTGCAGTCTATACTTACAGCCTTTGTTCAAGTCAGGAATCTTGAGGACCATACCACTCAGATCGCTGAAGTCTTGGCAAAGTTGCAAACACTTCAAGATGATTTGACTGATATGACCCGCAAGTACCATGAATTGACAAAGGAGGTGGCTGACCTGCGACAAGCCCAAGTGACCAACCCTCTTCCTCTACCCCCTGGATCTGAAGCTGCAATCGAAACTACGTCTGCCCCTCTTACCGTATCTTCTTCCTCGAATGTGTTGGCAACCCCCTCGGGACCTGCAACAAGTGCAGATTCCGCTGTTGCTGTAACCAGCAATGAGACTGGAACTTCTGCAACTGCTGCAGCCCCAAGGCTGGAATCAGTAGGTGCTGGTCCCAGCTACGCCAGTCCCTACGTGAACCGAAAGGCGGTACAAATGTCGTCTAAGTAGGACAGCAAGGAATACATCGAGTCCTGGATCAGCTCCATGAGGGCCTACTTTGAGATTCTAGGAACTCAACCTGAAAACCAAAAGGTGATCATGGGAATGAATGTCGAACCGGTCGTACGGGGCTTCCTGGAAGTCCAAGCGACGCGGGCTGGGTTCCAAAAGACTGCACTAGCCAAACGGCTTAGGACCACCCCGGTTGCCTCCCTCGAGGATCTCCTTATCTCACAATATCAGGATCCACATGCTGCGGCTAGAGCAAGAATCCAACTTGACAAAGTCAAGCGCAGCAAGTGGACAGGCTCCATGAAAAGTCTGCAAACCTATCTTAGCAAGATGTTCGCTACTCCTGGGTTGGAATTGTCTGCTCAATCTTGCTTAGATGTGGTTAAGGGCGCGGTTCCAACTAACTTCACCAATCGCCTGGGCAGGGACTACATTGCATACACTGACTGGCTCACCTTAATGAAGGACATAGTCAGTTTGGAGGCTGTAGACCTCGTTAGCACCGCAGGCAACAAAAAGTCCATGGGCGGCAGACGGTTCCAGGGCAGCAGCCGTTTTGCTGTGCATGACCTGCTGGAGGCCGAAGAAGAAGCCGATGCGGGTGACCCCACTTTTGGTGACGACCAAGAACAGGACTCCGATACAGCTTGTTCTTCAGCCCATGAGTCTGATGCAAATAAAGAAGAAGAAAATTTTTCTGCCTTTAAAAAGACTGCCAATACCAAGGGACCGAATCGAAGTGCCGGGAAAAGTTATGTCCAACTTCCCAAAGGAGTCAAGATCCCGCCTAAACCGGAGGATGCAACTACCAAACCTTGGGTTGACCTCCGGATCACTGAGAATGACTGGCAGGGCAGACTCAAGAAAGGGGTTTGCCTGCATTGCCAAAAACCAAATCATAAGGTTCAAGACTGTTATAGGCTGCAGGGAAACCGGAATCGGGCGTAGAGTCAGATTCAGCAAACTCTACAGCAGGGGAGTCCGGTTCTGTTGAAAATCAGCAGCCCTCCCTTGAAGCCCAACCATCTGCTGAAGACAAGGCTGAGGTAAGTAATGTCTTGTATGTCGAGCCTTGGGAGGAGTCTGAGATGGTCGACTTCCACTACCACTTGGAGCATTGGGCTGAGATGAAACAGCAGCGTGCCCAAGGGACAATGAAGTTGATCTTCTTTAAACTTCTCATAAACCACCGCTATCTCCATGTGTTGGTTGACTGTGGTGCTACAACTAACTTCATGTCACCACATGGGATACACAAGGTGGGCTTGGGGATGAAGCAAGTGGCCCTGCAGAACCCTTGTCGGACCCAAGTTGGCAACAAAGAAGTTGTCTCTTCAACACATGCAGTCAAAGGTGTGTGCACTACCTTTGACAAAGGCAAGACCGTCACCCACACACTGAACTTCTATGTCCTTGACAAGTGCCCCTTCAATGCCGTTCTTGGCTTGTGCTGGCTGCAGTCCCAATGCGAATGGACCAAGTGGAAGGAGTCACTCTTCATGGTCAAAGATGCTCAGGGGAACGAACTTCCTGTCCTCTTGGATAAGAAGCACAAATCCCCAGTGACTTTTCTAAATGCATTGAAGTTCTGCAAGAAGTGGCGCAAGCACAAAGAGGACGAACAGTTGTATGTTGCCTTTGTTCGTCCTGCTCATGTGCCTTCTACTTTTGCGGCTAATACCACTACTACTTTGATTGATGATCCTACTTCTGGTACTTCTACTACTGACACCTCTACCTCTCTACCCTCTCATAGTCCAAATGATCCTACTTCAGATTCGGTCATCTCTATACGCGACTTGCGACCGGATCTTGGTGATCCCTTTGCTGATTCCCCACCCCTACCTGTCCCATCAGACATCCAAACCCTCCTCGATCGGTTTCCGGAAGTCCTGGCCGAGCCATGTGGAGTCCCCACGCAACCGGTCCGACACACCATCGAGTTGGTCGAGGGTGTTGTTCCTCCAAAGGGCTGCGTGTACCGTATGGGACCCGGCGAGTTGGAGGAACTTCGGCGACAGATCGATGAGATGATTGACAAAGGGTGGATCAAACCTAGTGAATCTGAATTTGGTGCTGTTGTGTTGTTTGTGCCAAAGAAAGGAGGCAAACTCCGCATGTGTATTGATTATCGCGGTCTAAACCCCATCACAAGAAAGAATGTTTATCCATTGCCTCGTATAGATGACTTGCTTGATGCCGCAGGCGGGTGCAAGGTCTTCTCCAAGATCGATCTCAAGTCTGGCTACCACCAGATTGAAGTCGATCCTGCGGACCAGCACAAGACTGCGTTCAAAACACGCGACGGGCTTTATGAGTTCATCGTAATGCCCTTCGGTCTTACGAACGCACCCGCCACTTTCCAAAGCCTCATGGACAAGGTCCTCCGCGAACAGATTGGCTGGTTTGTGGTAGTGCACCTGGATGATATTCTGATCTTCAGCAAGTCCATGGAGGAACATCTCAAGCATCTTGAGGAGGTGCTCGCTATCCTCAAGAAGACGCAACTCAATCTCAACTTGGAGAAATCTGAGTTTGGGAAGGATAGCGTCATCTATCTTGGGCATCGGTTGTCTGCTGCAGGCCTAGAGCCTGAGGCAACCAAGATTGAGGTCATACGCGATTGGCCTCAACCTGCGAACATTCGCGAATTGCGTTCTTTCCTTCTTCTCCCGTCCTACTATCGGAAGTTTGTGCCCCGCTTCTCTATCATTGCTCGTCCATTGTCGCGACTAACCAGTAAAAATGTGCCTTATTCCTGGGATGCCGCGTGTACGGAAGCCTTTCGAGCTCTCAAGGAAGCCTTGGTAAGTTATCCGGTACTCTGCATTGCAGATCCCAAACTGACATTCGTAGTTACTACGGATGCAAGTCAGTATGGAATCGGTGCAGTGCTGCAACAAGATGACGGCGATGGCCTGCGGCCGCTCGAGTACTACAGCAAACGAATGCCCAACGTAAAGGTAGCCGCTTCCACCTACATGCGCGAGCTCTATGCTTTGCGTATGGCGTTGGATCACTGGAAACATTATCTTTCGGGACACCACTTCAAAGTCTTCTCAGCTCATGAGACCTTGAAGTGGATCAAACAGCAAACTACTTTGCCCCCTACCTTGCTTCGTTGGTTCCATGAGATTAGACATCTTCAATTTTGAATTAAGACACAAAAAGGGCTGTTACAATCGAGTCGTTGATGCATTGTCTCGCCACCCTGAGTACATGACTTACCTTGTGAAATCCTACGACCTCCGGAAGAAACTGAGGGAGGAGCTCGTAGAGCAGACAGCCAAGGATCCGAAACTTAGTTCCATCCTTGAGCGGCTGCGGGCTGACCTTAGTAGTCAGCCTGATTTCCACGAGTATAGAGGACTGATTTTTCGTCGTTACGGGAAACATGACCATTTGTGTGTGCCCAACCATGAGCCTCTCCGCACACACTTTCTGGATTTGGCTCATGGTCGGAGCGGGCACTTCGGCATGGCAAAAACGTACGCTAATTTGCTGAGACAGTTTGATTGGCCTGGCATGAAAGGGACTGCTGAGAAGTTTGTGGCTGAATGTCAAGTCTGTCAATCGATCAAACCATGCAGACAAAAACCCATGGGGCTACTCACACCTCTACCCATTCTCGATGGTCCCCGGGAGTCTGTCTCCATCGACTTCACTGATATGGGTAAGGTAAGCAAAAACAGTTATTCGCAAGTCATGGTGATTGTTGACAGATTTTCAAAATTTCTTAATCTCATCCCTTTGCCGCCTCACGCCCCAACAGATCTAGGGATTCGCGAATTCCAACAGAAATACCTGCTGCAATTCGGAACCCCGAAGACTCTTGTGAGTGATCGGGATCCGCGTTTCATTAGCACTGAATGGAAGGATTTCACGTCCCGCCTAGGAATCAAACTGTGCATGACATCTGGCCGACACCCCGAAGCCAACGGTTTGGCTGAGGAGATCAACCAGACTGTATTTCAACTTCTCCGCGTGTTGATCATTCCTTACCAGGAGACATGGGATGAAGAGTTGTATTATGTCAAGGGGTTGTATAACAACTCTGTCCATTCTACCACCGCCATGACACCCAACAGGTTGCACTACGGTTGGCAGATCCGTAATCCGCTCTCCTACTTATTCCCTGAGCAATCAGCTGGCTTAACACCTGGCAGGCCCGACTTCAGGGCTAAGTATGATCGCTTGCTCAAAGTTGTTGTTGCAGCTATGACCAAGCGACAGCATGCCATGATCCACCATGCAAACAAAAAGCGCCGACCATCGGAGATTCAGGTAGGAAGCTATGTCTGGGTGAAGATGTCTGAATTCTCAGAGGAGGCGGGAGTCTCACGCAAACTCCTCCCACTCTACTACGGGCCTTGGGAAGTTTTGGTTGTAATTGGGGAAGATCACTTTGGCCCTTCGTACGTTGTAGACGTGCCAGCTCACCTGCGCACATATCATGTGTTCCATGCATCTAAACTGTACCTCCACCGTGATGCCGAGACATTCGATTACCGCGAAGATATGATCCCTCGCGCAATCAAGGGCGGGCATGAGAGAGAGAGAATTAAACAGCATGTAGGTAAGGGGAGAAACTGACAGTACCAGGTTCATTTCACGTATCACCCGTTAGACAATCTCTACTGGATCTCCAAACAGGAACTGCTACGCAGCGCACCGCGCGTTGTTAAAGCCTACGAGCGACAAATCGCTGCTAACGCCACACCGAAGATCTCAGCAAGGCTCACTGCAACAGAGTATTCCAGGAATCTCTTTGCCTTGCTCGCCTACGATGCGTTTGCCGAGGACTCGGAATGAGTTACTCGCTCGAAGGGACCTCGCTCTTGAGGGGGGGGTAGTGTGATAACCCGTCCAAACACGGACCGAAACACACAACTGATTTCTGAGTTTTGCTCATAGAGTGAATGCCCTACTGAGTTCCCCGCCTGCTAAGTCTGTGTGTGTGTGCTTGCTGGACTGCATGTCTGTCTGAGTGCTGGTTGGCTTGCGTGTGTGTGACTGTGCCTGTCTGAGTGCTGGTTGGTATGAGTGTGTGTGTGGCCCGCCAGGGCACTTGTTCGTTCGTTGGGCCCTCAGGGCCGGTACTTACCTGTGGCCATGGCTTCGAAGTGTTGCAGGAGGGAAAAAGCACTCAAGTAGTGGGTAGGCCGGTACCGCACCCGGCAGGGGGGT
The DNA here is from genome assembly GCA_003427395.1 of Chara braunii. Taxonomy (NCBI): domain Eukaryota; kingdom Viridiplantae; phylum Streptophyta; class Charophyceae; order Charales; family Characeae; genus Chara; species Chara braunii. The sequence goes on along the minus strand of BFEA01000010.1, from coordinate 6,973,028 downwards.
AAATACGCAGGTGCCGGAGGCCGAGCAGAAGAAGACAAAAGTGGCATTTTTAGAGGCCGGTAGTGTAGGCCAGGTCTAGCGGGTACCCGTCTGAGTCTAGGGCCTGTAGGGGCAATATCAGAGTCTGCAATGATGTTCCCTCCAAAAGAGGAGGAGGTACCGGTTGCTTGGGAAGGCCAGCGGCCTGGAAGTCATCGCCCAAGAGGCAAAGCAGGCCGCTATATCTTCCGGCCGGGCGGAAGACCCGACCTCTTTTTCGATGTGCAAGTTTGACGACACACTGGTGGAGCGCTGGCTGGAGCAGCGCTGCTGGGGAGGAATGAGAAGGACTTGAGGGAGGAAGAAGGAGGAAGGAGGAAGGAAGGGGGAGGAGCGCCAGGGGTACTTACCTGGCTATGGTGGCAGCCATCTTCATCACCTTGGTGGGTGCTGCAGCAAGAAGTCCCCAGCTGGGGAGAGCCACACCAAGAAGCTTCAAGGCAGGGTTGGGCATGGCGGCCTGAGCTAGAGCAGCCATAGCTGCTTTGGTTTGTCCTTTGGACGTCTGGGCAAGGCCTAGTAGTCCGCCATAGCCTCGGCCTATGAGAGTGAAGAGTGGGAGAGGCGGCCATGGCTATGGTGGACCTTGAGTGATACCTGCAGTAGAAGAGGGACTCGAACATTGATTCTGGACCAGTCATTCAACATTGTATTATTATTTCTTGTATGAATAAGCGGAGGGGGAGATAAAGAGGAGGAGATTGTTGGGCGAAGAAGAAGAGCCTTGTCATTGTCTTTGCTGGTGTACATCTTCTTCTTCTTCTTTCTCACTTCTTCTTCTTCTTCTAATCCTCTCTCTCTTCTCTCAAGTTCATTCATTTCTTTCTGCAATTGGATGGCATTGTACCTTCTGATGGATGTGTATCTCGAAATTGGCCAGGGTCATAACAAAATACCTTTGCTGAGTCCCAAGCCCTTCTCCGGCGATAGGAAGAAGGACGAGGATGGATACCTGGGTAAGGACGGTGCCTACTTATGTGAGGCACAAACTTACCAGGCCAGAGCAGGAAGTTGTTGTGGCTGCCTCCTTTTTAGAGGGGTCAGCAGCCCGTTGGTTGAATGGCCTAGTGCAGCATCAGGGCTACGGTCAGAACTTCGATGCCTGGGCCCAGGCCCAGACATTGGAACAGTTCGTACAGTTCGTGTACAATAGGTGGCATGACCCGCAAGGGACTCAAAAGGCCACCGATCCAATCAACAGTCTCAGTGCCAGAAGGTACAGAATGTTCGTGAGTTAACGAACACTGTAGAACGTCTGCTCGTAGTACCTGGTGTGCGCTACGACCAGCATGTACTCCTTACGGATTACCTTAGATGTCGGCCTTCAGAGGTAAGGACAAAGTTGATAGTTGAGGCTTATGTCGATCAGCACAACTTCGCCTCATTCAGCAAGAAAGCCTTAGACATAGAGGCTAAGTTGGGATCTGCGCATCAGATTCGGGGCGATGGTAGGAAGAAGAGACTGGCGCAAGACTGGAAGAAGAAAGGCCAATAAATGTTAGTCGATCATGATGGTCGGACGACAGAGATTGACGAGTTCCCAGACCTTGGGGAGGACACAGAGCATGATGGGGCCAGTGAGACTTCGGATGGTAGAGTCGTGGCACCTATCAAAGAAAAGGCTAGGGGGACCGGGAAGAAGAAGGTAATACGGTCCACGGGTCAGGGCGACCAAGGAACACCCGCTTGGGTAAAACTTGGTTTAGAGTACGAGGTTTAGAGGGACCGAGTTGCTAGGGGCACGTGAAACATCTCGAACGTGTCGAGGCAAAAAAGTCCTGACGAGGGTAGCCTCACCAACGGTGGTGGGACTATTTTCGAACTCTGGCGGTGCTTCTGCGAGCACTTCGCAGGGAAACACCTCGAGCCAGTAGGAGTTTTAGCCGCTCGTACTTGCACTGAAGTGGTAACGTTGCCTTCCCCACTTCAGGCGTTGGCCAAGGCTAGTGACCCACGTATCGCCCCGCAGACACATTCAGACCCACGGACGCTCCGTTCGAGAGATGTGTCTGAGGCCCTAGAAGAGTTAGAGACTGAGTGGTCAAGGAAGGACCCCAGGAACTCTTGGGCGATGATTAGTAGAGGTCCAAAGGGTGAACATTTCGTGGTAGAGGTTGATGTAGGTGGCCGCAAGGTTGGCGCCTTCGCAGACATAGGCTCTACACGAAACTTCATCAGTCGTGCTTGTGTGGATAGACTGCGCTTAGGGGACCAAGTGCAGCGGCTTAGCAGAACTGAGCTTCTACGCTGGCCAACAAGCACCAAATGTTGGTAAAAGACTACATCAAGGACGTAGTCTGTACCTTCTCCTATGGAGGAGGGGAAGTGAGCCATAAAATCTCCTTCCTGGTTAGCGACGAACTGCCCTTTGATATGCTCTTAGGCATGTACTACCTCGAGGCCACGCAACCTCAGTTTGACTGGGATAGAAAGGTGTTGATCCACAAATTGCCCAATGGTAGAACTGTTAGATTGCAGAAGTACAAAGCCAGCAGTCTAATAGAAAACTATGGGTGCATGTGTGCATCATCTTTCTATAACTATTATAAGCAGAATCGCGAGGAGGGCATGTACTTAGTCTTTGTCTTTGAAATAGGGGAGGCCGTAAAAACACCCCCAGAGATAGAATCAGTCGTTGCTCAATATTCAGACCTTTTTTAGGAGCCCACAGGCGTGGTAGAAAGGGAGGTTATCCATGCAATAGAGGTTGTCCCAGGTAGTAAGGTGCCTAGAGGACGAATCTATAGGATGTCTCCTGCGGAGTTAGATGATCTCCGCCGCCGGGGGAGGAGTGTGCGCAGGGGGAATCATGTGTGCGCGCGGGGGGGGGAAGGAGATGGGAGCGGAGTCAGGGCGG
>BFEA01000010.1:6951520-6962892 GCA_003427395.1 Chara braunii | reverse complement strand
CCTTCCCCCGACTTCCTCCCTCCCATGCACAACCCGCGCACGATCCCCCGAGTCCGCTTCCCAACCCCCTGCGCGACTTTCCCCCCTACGTTCCCCCCCATCATCATCATCAATCTCCCCGTGCAAACCTTTTCTTTACCCTACCCACCACGCTACCACCCAATCAATCGTAGTTCCTCATTTACCCCTTCATTTATTTATAATTCCTTTTTATTATTCGTTTGCAATTCTTGTAAATTTGCAAATACTTAATTAATTATCTTTTTCAACATTTCCTTTTCGAAAATATTTTCTTTTTCGCAACTTTCGAAAATACGTAGAATTAGTTATTCTTTCTCGGCATTTCGTCCTCGAAATTAAAAAATTATTTTAATCAATTATTTTTCAAAAATTTTAATTCGAGAATATTTCGAAATTAATTAATTAATTTTCGACATTCCTTTGAATTTTGAAACTACTTTTAAGTCATTCTTTTTCAAAAATTTTGAAAATACATTAGAATTAATTAAATTCTATTTCGATATCTCCTTTTTTTGAAATTCGAAAATAATTTTACTTAATTCCTTTTCTCGAATATTTTAATTACTAATAACAAATTCTCTTTCAAAATTCTTGAAATTCGGGAATATTTTACTTAATTCATTTTGAATTTTCACGTTTTTCATACCCCAAAATTAATTTCGAATAAATTTAACCGAAATTTATTTTTTCAAAATTAATTATCTGTTTTGATATTTTCAGCATTTATTTCATTTTAAAATTCCTGACAATCTCATTAATTTCCATTTTTTCTTCCTCGAAATCCTTTCCGAATTTTCAAATTAATCTCGAATAAATTACTCCAAATCGAAATATTTATTTTGAATTAATTCCCATTTTATTCATTTATTGTTTACCTTTATTTATTTTTGAATAAATCAATTAATGTTGTGAATACCCTCCCCACCTCATCCACAACCGACGCCTCGTCCGCCGCTGCCACCTCGTCCACTCCATCTTCCCCCACCATGGCCCAATCATCAGCATCGACATGTCCGCCGTCAACACCCAGTCCGTTGACAGCCTCATCCGCGAACTTACGGGCGAACAAAGAACCAAGTCCGCCATTGCCACCGACATCGACACCCTCATTCGCATCCATCAACAAAATCGAAACTAGTACCTCTGGCCTATCCAACCGTGTGACCACTATCGAGCAACAAACCCCCCCAATCACGGTGGTCACGACCACGACACCCCCCTCTACGACCGTGCCCACATCCACCGCCCTCTCCGCTAGCACGTCCTCCGCACCCCCGCCTTCATCCACCACTACCCCCACCATAGTCACCCAGCCGACAACCCCCACCGTCACGTAGTCGTCAACCATTCCCCCCCAATCAAAACCCCTCTTGACTTCGTTCGTTATCACCTCCACCATCCCCAACCATACCCAGATCATTCCACAAGTTATGTATCCCGCTCTTCCACTACTTCCCCCAAATGCTCTCATCCCCACCAACCGCACGAACAATTTCACCCTGGTCGACTCTTCCTCTCCCACCCTTGATTTCAACGCCCTTGCCGCCACTACCACCAGAGAAGGCAAAATCCCTTCATCATTCTGTGCCAACGAGATTGCCCCTTCTCCGGCCAACCCCATGAGGATGTCTTCCTCTTTCTCACCAAACTTCAACAAGCCTTCTCCCTCCACAGCATTCCTATTGTCCACTGGCTCCCCATTGATGGCAGCAGACTACTGGACCGTTGCTCGCTGGTGGTACACTGAAATGACCAACCGCCATCACGCCAGTCTCCGACCTCACACCTTCCTTGAGTGGGCCACCCTCATCACCTCCACCTTCCGTCCACAAAAAAACGGTCGACAACTACATCGACCAATTCTGCCGGCTCCAACAAAACGGCCTAACCAACCGTTTTGTGCAATATGTCTGCTCGCTTCGTCAACATATCCCCATCGACATCGTCAGCGACTTCGCATTCATCTCCCGCGTTAAGCGCGTATGCCGCAAAGACCCAGCGGCCGCCCTCGTCCACGAGCCACCCATGACCCTCACCAACCTCCTTACTCGTGCCCTCCACATCGACCACATCTTCTCCCCCTACAAGACCGCACTTACATCGGCCCCTCCCCGCCCTCGCTTCTTCCACAACATCGCCTCCGAGGACACCACCTCTACCACCTCCTCGGATGAATTCACCACCCCCGACCCTCAAACCCTCTCCGATCCACTAGACACCACATCGCTCTCCCCCGACGAACTCTTTGCCATCCACCTCATGCGGATGGAAAGGAGAGAACGCACAAGCCGTCGTCCCATAAACACCCCAGCAACCCGTCTCACGAAACTCACACCGAAGGAGTGAACCTACCTCTAAGCTAAGGGTGGATGTTTCCGGTGCTGACAGTTACGACATCAGCAGACAAGTTGTCCAAATGTCAGACAGATCACATGTCAGGCACCCAGGTCCGCGGCCCCCCAACCTGTCGCTCCCGCATCTGCCACTCCCACCCCCTCCTCCACTTGAACACCATCCCCATAATCACCATGAACCCGCCCCGACATCGACAACTAGTCTGTTGGCCATCCGATCGGTGACGACCTCCATCCCACCGGTGGCCCATTTGGCATCGACAATACGCCTGCCTGCCCCCTCTCCGATACCGCACATCCCATCGGACGATCCCCAGGCGTCGCAACCCTCGTCGCCTGACGCCCCCCTCACCGCCACATGTTCCGCAACCCTCCTTCCAAATCCATCCTCTGTCACTTTCTTTGATGTTGTTGAGGAACAAGCCCGACTCGATCGGCTTGTCCGATTAGGCAATGAACAACGCCGCCTCAACACTATTATATCCACCGCCAACTCATCACACTTTCACCTCAAATTCATCGCCGCCACCCTTGGTGCATCTACGACTAAGTTTCGGCCCTCCTCGACATTGGAGCCACTAGTAACTTCATCACCGGCGCGTACGTCAGGAAAGTCGGTCTTACCTCTACCGGTTACGGCTCCCCGATTACGATTCGTTTAGGGGACAAAGACACCGCCTTCATAGTAGACCGCACGGTTCCCAAGACCACCATGACTGTCGAAACCCTCCGCAATCAGGTCTCATTCGATGTCATGCACTTAATGTGAGACATCGTTTTGGGAACACCGTGGCTGGACCGGTACATGCCATACTCATTCCACCCCAACTTCATCCGCCTTACCAACCCCCCTGACACAACCATCGATATTCCCTATCTCCCCTATCCCCCCTCCCCAAGCTCCGTCACCGCGCACCAATTCCTTCACATGGCTCGTACGTACCCTGACTCCACCTACTATTGCCTTGTCCTTGATCGCAAGCGGTTGGAGGACTTGCTCCCAACGGACAAACCCGACCAAGCCCTCCCCTCCGACCCCGCCCTCACGTCCATCCTCGACGAGTTCAAGGATGTCTTCCCCGAATCCTTACCCGCCAGATTGCCTCCGGATCGTGGGCGTATCCCACACCATCGATTTGGAGCCTGGTCGCTCTCCACCTTGCCGCCCTCCGTACCAACTCTCCGTTCCGGAAGCCGAAGAAATGAAGTGGCAACTCAATGAACTCCTTAAGCCAAGTTCATCCCCTTTTGGCACAAGCTGTCTTTTAATAAAGAAAGGCGGAACATCAGAACGACGGATGTGCACAGACTACCGCGCCTTGAACCGGATCACGATCAAGAACAAGTACCCCCTACCTCGGATCTCCGAGCTTCTTGATCGACTCCGTGGAGCCAAGTATTTCACCAACATCGACCTCCGCAGTGGCTTTCACCAGATCCGCATCCGCGAGGAGGACACCCACAAGACCGCATTCCGCTCTCGGTTCGGGCACTATGCCTTTCAGACTTACAAATGCCCTGCCACATTCCAGTCCACCATGAATCACATCTTCCACGACCTCCTTGAAGTCTGTGTCATCGTCTACCTCGATGATATCCTCGTCTATAGCCCCACCTTCGAGTCCCACCTTCAGCATCTCCGCCAAGTCCTTTCTATCCTCAGAGAGCAAAAATTATACGCCAAGCTCATCAAATGCACCTTTGCCGCTTCAAGCGTTGAATACCTTGGACACATCGTCTCCGCTAAAGGTATCGGCATGGACCCCTCGAAGGTCACCACCCTCGTCGAGTATCCACCTCCCAAGACCCTACTCCAACTTCGATCATTTATCGGCCTTGCCAACTACTATCGCCCCTTTATCCCCAACTTCTCCGACATCTGGTACCCTCTCCACGAACTCACCCGCAAGGACGAATCCTTCACTTGGAAGAACCGCCGCCAGAACGACTTCGATGCCATCAAACAACTCATCACCACCGCCCCCATCCTCAAGATCGCCGACCCCACTCGCCATTTCTACGTCACCACCGACGCCTTCGACTTCGCCATTGGAGCCGTTCTGTCCCAACATTTCCCTCGTGACACCACCGAAACTCCTTCCATCAAGGAATCCCCTACCCACCCCGAGGCTCCACCCGACGAATACCACATCGCCTTCGCCAACAAGAAACTCCTTCCCGCGGAAGTGAATACCCCATCGCCTTCGCCAGCAAGAAACTCCTTCCCACGGAAATGAATTACCCCTCCAACGACAAGGAGCTCCTCGTCATGATCCATGCCCTCACAGTCTGGCGCCCGTACGTCGACGGGCAATATTTCACCGTCCGCACGGATAACACCATCGTCTCTTCTATCCTAACAAAGAAAGACATTACCCCACGACAAGCTCGCTGGTTAGACTTTCTCGCCCAGTTCACCTTCACCATTTGCCATACACCCGGCAAAAACAACCGTGTTGTCGATGCCCTCTCCCGACGCCCCGATCACAAACCCCCTGACAAAGTTTACGCCATAATGACACATATCCAACTCCTCCCGTCTCTTCACCATCGTTACACCCAAGGCTATCTCTCTTGCCCAGACTTCGCCACCATCTACAACAAGCTTCGTGACCTCAATCCTGTCCCCGACTATTCCCTCCTTGACAATCTCCTTTACATCGATACCAAAGGCACTCGCCGACTTTACATCCCTGACGCACGTGGTCTCCGTACCCATCTCTTGGCCGAACACCACGATGCCAAGACTGCCGAACATCTTGAATTTCCAGAAAACATTCAACAACATCTTCCGCTACTTTCACTGGCCTTCCCTACTCGTCGACATCAAAGCATACATCTGCTCATGCCCCACGTGTCAAGCCGTCAACCCCTCGAACTGTGTCAAGCCCGACAAGCTACAGTCATTGTCGATCCCCACCCACCGGTGGCAGTCCATCTCCATGGACTTCGTCTGCGGCCTCCCCAAGACCGACCGCAGACATGATTGCATCTATGTCATTGTTTGCCTCTTGACTAAACGTGCCCACTTCATCCCCTGCACCACATCACACAATGCTAAGGACGTCGCCATTCTCTTCTTCGACCATGTCGCATGCCATCATGGTCTCCCCAAGAACATCATCAGCGATCGTGACCCTCGCTTCCTTTCACAATTATGGAAACACCTCTTTAAAGCCTACGGAACCACACTCAAGTATAGCACTGCATTCCACCCACAGACCGATGGACAAACCAAGAAGATGAGCGGTACTCTCCAACGAATCCCGCGGAAGTATTGTCATTCACTTCAACACGAGAGGGATCAGTTGCTCACCGCCGCTGAGATCACCTACAACAACGTTGTCTGTCCTTCCACTGGCATGTCTCCATTCTACCTTGACCTTGGCTATCATCCACGCTTACCCTCTGATTTCCTGCTCCCCTCGCAACTCAACCCCTCCACGCCCTGCCCTTCCCTCAATGAATGGGTAGCAACAATGAATCGGCTCCTCAGAGAAGCAACCGAAGCCATTGAAAGAACACAAGAACAACAAGCAAACAGGACTAACAAACACAGACGTGACGTGTCATTCAAAGTAGGGGACAAAGTCTGGCTTTCTGCCAAACGCTTTGAACCCGAACACGGCTTGTCCAAGAAACCCTCGAACAAGTGGCTCGAACCCTTCCCCATCATTGAACAAACGTCCCCTATCAACTACAAACTTCAACTCCCCCTTGACATGAGTCGTGTCCACCCTGTCTTCCACATTGAATACCTAAAAGAATATCATGAATCCCCACCCCAATTCACTGACCGCCCATATCCTAGACCTCCACCAATCATGTTACCCACAGGCCCTGAATTCGTCGTCAAAGCCATCATAGGACGAAGAACCACTCATGTATATGACCACCCTGAACCAATCATATAACACAAAGTTAAATGGACAGGATACCCTGACGAAGAATCCACATGGGAACCTCTTGCTAACCTTAGGAATGCTATGATGCTTGTTTGCACCTATGATCGTGCTCACCCTCCATCCTAGATACATAATATAACTCAAACCCTAAACCCTTGCATAAACCCGCCTTGACCTTGCCAAAACCCCGCATTCCTGCTCTACACACACCCCTGTACCCAGCGAAGCCCTTGCCTCGTGAACCCCCTGTCTGGTCCGCTCTTGCCTCCACCTTGCCCCGCTCTCCCATATGTCATCCGCCGCAGCCTTGTCTCTCTTGTCCAAGTTCTCTATGTGGCCCCTGCGCGTCGTCGGCCATAATGGATCTAATGGCATGTGCACGAGGACGATGGCATGCGGCAGCTCAGTACGAGGAGATAAGACAGCTGGTTGGCCACATTTTGTTCCCTTTGGCCGGCGCATTGGACTCACAGACTTCTGGAGCAGCACCTCTGACATGGACATCAAGATCAGTCTGCGACCTGCTATCCGGATTAGACGTCATCATCAGATCATGTACCGGACACAACCTGCTACTGGGACAATCAAGCTGAAGCCCTCGCCATCTACATCACAGAACTGCTGAAGACTGCTTCCTCACCGCCACTTCTGTGACACCCTCCAAGACCCTCCTCAAGACATGTTTTCGCTTTTGACAGACGTTGTTTTCCCAGACCCCACAGACACCCCAGCACTTGAGCATTGAACAAACAATTTTATTGTATTTTTGACAACCTATAACCTTGTAGAACACCAACAGGACTACCCTGTTACTTGTAGAACCTCAATAGGATTGCCATGTTACCCGAACATTGCTACTCTCACCCTTGTAGAACCTCAATAGGATTACCCTGTTACTTGAGCATTGATTTCCCCATCCCTGTAGAACCTCAATAGTATTACCCTCTTACTTGAGTATTGACTCCCTCATCCTCGTAGAACCTCAATAGGATTACCCTGCTACTTGCATTATTCCCCTTTTCCTTTTCTGACCAGTGATCGGCCCCGTCCCGTCCTTCACAGTTGTTCATTGGGTCTTTGGCAGCCGGGACGTTGCTTTCTAGAGGGAGGGGATAGTGTTACGGACTCAGCCAGGGCCCGATCCCTGGTCCGCAGGTTACCACCCGCCAGGCTGCTATTCCATTTGTTTTTTGAAGTCTCTGATCTCAGTTCCTGACTGTTGGCGCCCTCTGCAGTTGGCGCCCGTTCTCAAATTCCTCCTCTAGCACTTTTGGGTCTCGATACTTGGCGCCATCCAGCATTCTGGCGCCCAGGCTCAGACCTTCGATTTTCAGTTCAGCCCCGAGGCAAATTACAATTCTGCCCTCGGACTCAACTTGAGTCCGGTCCTCGGACTCAACTTGAGTCCGGTACTTAAGACCCTGACTCAAGCTGAGTTCGGGGACTCAGTTTTCGGCCTCAATGCTTGTGCTTCAGTGTGACTTGCTGCGACATTGTGTTCGGAATCCAAGATTGCGACTTTGCAACTTTGTGACTTTGCCTCTCTGTGTCTGCATCCGTCGCATCGAGTCGAGTCCGTGTTGAGTTGAATGAGTGTGTGTGTGTGCTCTCACTCTCTCCCTCTCTCTCTCCCGGCCTCGCTACTCTGCCTCAGCCTTGTCACAGGCTATGTCCAAGCCAAGCCCGGCTACAAGGGCTGGCTATGGCGCTGCCCTCAGCAGCGCCCTCCCTCTCGCACGACCACACCTGCGCGCACACTTGCCTCTAGCGTTAACACAGCAGTCCGCGAGCGCTAGCTCCAGCAGCGCTGCCGCATCTGCACGCAAGTGCCCGACCCCCGACACGGAGCCTGACCCTTTCCTATATGGAAAGTGGCCGGCGCTTTCCACTTGCTTCCCACGTGAGACGGAGTTTCCAGTAGCTTCAGTCTCGGCCAAAGTATCTGCGCCCAGGCCCGTTCAGACAGTGGCCTGGGACCGAATTGGTTAGGCATGCCCAACTACCCAGGCCCAAACATGCGGTGCTCCCTGCTTCGACCACGTTGCTGAAAGAGCCTGGAAGGCTCACGGATATTTTGGATTCTCACGAGCAAGGCGGATGTAACGAACTGGCGCGTGGCAACTGTCTGACACCCACCAAGATTTGCAAAAATTGCCGAATTCAGGGCACATTGAGATTCAAGGGGCCCGCCTTCACTTAGGGCGGGCACGTGCCTGCTGCAGGGGCTTATGCTGAGGGACAAACCCTCGCACTTAGAAGAAAAAGGGAAAAAAACGACAGGCATTCCATCCTCACCTTGGCAAGGCTTGCATGGCCCGGGGTCATTTTGCCCTCCTCATAGAGCTTAGACACTCGCCATGCCACCAAAATCATTGCCTGCACGTTGCCGAGCATCCGAACCAGCTTTTCCTGATTAAGCTGCATTGCTGCCAAGGGAACCCCAAATTGTCTCCTCTCCTTCAGATACCTGTACGTGGGCCAAGAATTTCCAGACCAACGATAAAAAGTCCTCCCTCCCACAACAGAACAGAAGAGTGACAGAGAAGAACACATGGAAGATAGTGAGGAACAATCTCCCCAAGCATACCACCAAATGAATAAGTAAATAATAAGTCCTTCCGAGCATCCGTTAAAACTGGAATGGTACAGAGAAGATTAGCATGGCCCCTGCGCAAGGATGACACACATAAATCCAGAAGTGGTCCCCAAAAAAAATAAAATAAAAAAAATCTGAATAAGTAAACAATAAACGGAAGGCAATCATGGTGTAGAGTCTGTAGACATACATGAGACGCAGGCACACCATACTGTTGCAGCATATGTAGTGTTTCCGACTGCTACGCTCGAAACTTCTTTCTGGGCATTACACCTGTGTTGAGGATAGATGTTGAACTTGTCGTCTACACAACGGTCTTAAATATAAACGCACATCCCTTTTCAAAAGACGAAGACAACATTACACAGGCTGTCTCTCTTGGATCTACATCCTTGTTCATTTTTAACTTACATCCAGGATTCTCTCTCACAAATGGTTGATTGATCATGTCCTTTCACCTTGCCGTTAAGTTTTGAGGTCGTCGGCCTTGGGATGCTGCTGATAGAGTTTTCCAAAAAGAGTGAGGATGCCTGTTTACGGCTTCGCATGCAACAAAGATGTGATTGGGCATGTGTTTTGGATTTTCACCACCCAGATGAGTAGATTCGAAATTGAAGCACCTTTAGTCCTATTGCAGACAATGAATCACACTTGACTTGAGACATTCCATGCATGTATGTATGAGAGAAAGAGGGAGAGCGAGAGGGAGAGACATCGACAGTCTGGATAGAAACAACCTTCGTCTTCTTCTCTGGTTGTTAAGAGTTATGTCATATTCCGACTCCCTTCTTCTTCTTCTGCTAACCAAATATGCCGCCACATGGCATTTCTTCTCCTCCCTCCCTCCCTTCTAACCTTCTTCGTCTTCGCTGATTGAGTGTTGTAACGATTTGCCACATGACGACTTCCTTCTTCTTCGTCTCATTACCAAATATGCTGCCACATGGCATCTCTTCTCCTCCCTCTCCTCCTCCTCCTCCTTCCTTTTTCTTCTTCTCGGCCTTCACTTTTTTTTTTTTTTTTTTTTTTTTTTTGTTGTTGTTGTTGTTGTTGTTGCCCGGTGGACCACGGATCAGATATTAAACTGATCAGAACAGGTACAACACTTGATCTTAGTGCAAGGAATATGAGTGAGAGCGATATACAGATAACCAAGTTCCAAAATCACGCAGAAGTCCAGATGGTCATGTAACAAGCAGAGAGCTCAAATGCACCAAGATTCCATCCAAGTAAGGGCAATACAATGAACTCGTGAGCCAATGTCCAAGCCCTCAGGCCACACCAACGCAGTATTCAATGTCGCTCCTACTGTCTGGCAACCAGCGCCCAGCCTACTCTCCTCATCCTAACTATCCTATCTACATTCATACAACAGGCTCACTTCGACTTCAAAGACCAATGCACATGACGTCAACACCAATGCCGACCTCTCACATACACCAGGTACGTACTCTCGTCTCCCGTCATCACCCCTTGTCCACCCACACCTGCGCCTCCTCCTGAAGACCACCGTCGCCTCCACCTGCCCGCGCCCCGCTGCCCTGCAGCGCCCCGCACCACTCAGCGCCCGCACGCGCCCCAGCCAGCATCAGCACATGCAGACACTTGCGAGCTATCGCAGCAGCGTGTCCGCAATGCCTGCCTAGGCCAGAATGCCCTCGACTGGCTGGCCTGCTCCCTATATGGGAGATGCTGCTGCTGCTGGACAGTCTGCGCCTGGCCATGGGAGTTTCCAGTAGCTTCTGCTCGGGCCCCGGTGGCTGCGCCCAGGCCCATGTCTACAGTTGAGGGCCTGGGCCCTTTTCGGTTGGGCACACCCAGGATTTTCCAGGCTCCTAATGTTTGCTGTGTTTGCATTGGCCTGTGGGGTAGATGTGATGACAAAGCTGCATTCTCATTGGCCCCTGGCCACTTTGTGATGTGTCGGCCTCACACTGTGTCTGCCCAGGGCGCAACCACCTGCGTCCTGGGCTCAACTGCCTGGCGCAGCTGCTTCTTCTGGAAAAGCCCAGGGTGAGGCCCAGGTTGCACTTCAACCAACTGGCGTGCAGCAACTGTCTGAGACCCACATTGGAAAAATGCTGAGATAAGGGCCTATCGTGGATATTCAGGCCCGCCTTCACTTAGGGTGGGCACAAGGCTTGCTGGGGGCCACAGTCTGGAACATATGCATGTTGTCTAGGGGCCCCTGAGGACACATTCCTCACATTAACCAAAAGGCCGAGAAAGGTATTCTTGGCCTTCACCTTCACCTTCTCGATTTTTTCTCTTTCTTCTGCTCCTGATGCTACTGCTTCTGTTCCTGTCTGATGAAGGTGCTTGGGAGAGCTCGAGCCACCAGTACTCCCAAACCTATTCTGCAAAACCTGGTGCCACCACGAACCTTGACCTTCCAAGCATGAATGCTTGGGCGTACCAGGTCAGAGCAGGTAGAGGTGAAACAGTTTTCACCTTTGGCAGTAGCCGATGCAGATCCCAGGGGTCGATCCCTTGACC
>BFEA01000010.1:6940733-6951000 GCA_003427395.1 Chara braunii | reverse complement strand
AGTGTGTGTTGTGTTCGAGTGTTAGAGTGATGCGTGTGGGATATCCAGGGTGATCCAGTGTATGTGAACAGTGAGATGTTTGGGCGCTGAAGTCGCCATAGCCATTTGAGAGTGAATTCGTATCTGAAGCCATATCTCTGAGTTTTGAGTGGGCGCATGTCGCCAGTGTGCTGTGTTACTGTTTACATGTGTGAAAAGTGTGTTTGAAAACGAGTCTGATTGCAGAGGCACCATATGAAATTGGTGTGCGCCAGACCTTGTTTTGGCAGACTTGGTTTTCCCTCTTGGTTTCTCGAACACAAAACCTATCCCACGTTCATGTTTTTTTCCTTTCTCTCAACAACTTTCGTCTAAAGAAAAAAGAGAAAAATCACCGAAGTGGCAACCATCTTTCAAGTAAAAACTCATTTCTGTTACTTGCAAAACCAAGGGCAGATACCCTGTAAGGGTATTCGTGCCAACATTGCCACTTCGGTCATTTTTCTCTTTTTTCTTTAGACGAAAGTTGTTGAGAGAAAGGAAAAAAACATGAACGTGGGATAGGTTTTGTGTTTGAGAAACCAAGAGGGAAAACCAAGTCTGCCAAAACAAGGTCTGGCGCACACCAATTTCATATGGTGCCTCTCCCTGCTCTGACCTGGTACGCCCAAGCATTCATGCTTGGAAGGTCAAGGTTCGTGGTGGCACCAGGTTTGTGCGAGTCGCGGCCGGATTTTTCTTTCTACAGCTGATAGCACGTGCGACTGTTTGACGGAAAGTAGAGAGTGTGTGGGCGCGATGTTTTGATGCGCGCGTGATTCTGATGAGATGTGGACCGGCTTTGTTGCCGGTGAGTTACTGTGATTAAAATAGGATGAGTGGGAAGTTTTCCTTTTTTGATTTGGGTGGCTATCTGTGGCGAGTGTGCACGTCCTCTGCTAAGCCTCTTGCTTGCCGTTGTTGAGGTTAGTCGGTAGTTACCTACAGTTATTGCGCATCATCAGGCTAAATGATGGTATGGCATTGGCGTAGTATATTAGTGCGTTGCCGACCAAGAATGGAGGCTGGCCTGCATGTGATCTTGGCGGGGTTACCTCGAAGGCACGGCCTTTGCAATGAACCCAGATCGTGAAGACAGTTATCAACAATGCAAGTCCAGATGAATGTCAACAAACGATGAGTACCAATAATCAAGTTTGTGTCCAGACAGAATGAGACGAGATAATCATACACAGATGAAGAAGAGAGGAGGGGGATTAGACAAAGGAGAGGAAACAATGCCCACTCCTGCTTCGGGCTCCCTCCTCCAACACCACTTTAATAATCAACAGTCTGAACGAGTATCTGAAGTAACCTCAATGTGCCACGTGGCACGTCTCATTAGCCGCTCATCAGCACTGGAGCAATGTCAACATGAAGACAACCAGGTACGTATTCACGATCTCTCCACAGTCCCGATCTTCCTCTTCCCTCGCAATCAGTCACCTATCAGCATGCCATGAAGACCACATGCAGCGCCACGTACAATGCCAGCGTGCTGCTTCTCCCACGTGTCGTCGTCCGCAGCTCTGATGCACAGCCAGCGTCTAGCCAGCGTCGTGCTAGCATAATGCCAGCGTCAAGTCAAAGTCAAGGCAGTGTTGAACCAGCATAGCAAGACTGAATGTTGACCACCTCAAGGCCAGACTTTAAGTAGTGTTTGACGAGGCTCTCTGGCCTCGGGTCTCCTCCCTTCAGTCGTCCAGATTGAGTCACAGTCGAAGGTCTGGATTGTACAGTTGCAACATTCCCCCTTGGACTAGATGTTGTCTGGGTACCTGCATACAAACAAGTGTGTGTGGTTGACCGGCGGCCTGGACTGGGTACCTTTGGACTTTGACTGTTGGGTTCGCGACCGTTGACAAAAGTCAATTGTGGCACGCCCAGGCCCTGAATTCCTGTGTGGGGTCCCTTACCTCGTTTTTGGCCTAGCTGAGGGCGGCCAGGTCGGCCCTCAGATTTCCCACGAGACATATGGCATGGGTTATTGCATTCCTGTCGTCCCAGTTTTCGAGTTCCATCGCAGAAAATACAACAATTTTTATCCTAACCCACGTTCATATGCAGCAACAATGTCAGGAGCAGTAGGTAGTTCTTTCCGACTAAACCATCTGGCTTCGGATGGATGTTGAGACTTGAACTTCACCTTGTACTGCTTTTGTGGTCGTCCTCTGCCACCTGTAGAGAAATAGCCATGTTCCAATATTTTCTCAACTTCGTAGCCTCCATTCATAGAAGGTGGGAACATTGACGCATGGGTTATTGCATTCCTGTCGTCCCAATTTTTTAGTTCCATCGCAGAAAATACAACAATTTTTATCCTAACCCACGTTCATATGGAGCAACAATGTCAGGAGCAGCAGGTAGTTCTTTCCGACTAAACCATCTGGCTTCGGATGGAGGTTGAGACTTGAACTTCACCTTGTACTGCTTTTGCGGTCGTCCTCTGCCACCAGTAGAGAAATAGCCATGTTCCAATATTTTCTCAACTTTGTAGCCTCCATTCATAGAAGGTGGGAACATTGACGACCTATTAGGAAAGTTGTCACTTTCTACATAGGGCAGCAGTTTAGACGCGTGAAAGACCGGGTATGTCCGTAGGTGTGGGGGTACATCGATGCGATATGAAGGTCCATCTGCATCGCCAATTACTTTAAGAACTTCCCAAGGTCCATAATAGACAGGTAGCAGTTTCTGAGACACATTCTCTTCTAAGGAGAACTCTTTAGACTTAACCCAAACAAAATCTCCTTCCTGAAATTGTGAAGGACGTCGATGTTTGTTGGCTTGTTCAATCATTTGTATCTGGGTTTTTTGTATGTTCTCCTTTACCTTCTTGATGTCCTCTTCGTATAAAACTGCAAATTCACATGTACCCGGGGGTAGCCTCTGAATCTGGTCTCTGGTTAGGGCGTCAATGAGACGCCGAAGCTTCCAACCCTTATGCAGTGCATTCGGTGTTCTTCCTATAACAGTATGTACGCTGTTGTTATAGGCACTAGCAATTTTGGGTAAGTTCTCGTCCCAATCAAGCTGATCAGGTCGGACATACATTCGTAAAAGTTGTTGGCGTAGACGATTCATTTGCTCCGTTTGACAATTGGTTTCAGGATGTCTGCCTGATGACATGGTCAACCTGGTGCCATAAACTTCCATCAACTTCTGCCATTGTAGACTAGTGAACCGAACATCTCTATCAGAGACAATGGTTTTCGGGAATCCATACTCAGAAACCCATCGCATCTGAAACTTTTGAATAACAAGTTTCGTTCTGGCTTCAGCAGGCGAAAGGAATGAACATAGCATACTTTGAGAATCTATCCACGATGACCATCACCTGACTGTTGCCATTCCGACTCTTCATGAGACTCATAAAGTCAATGGAGATAAACACACCTGGCTTACTTGGAATAGGCAGCGGTCTCAGTAGTCCCATTGGATTCTCATATGAGGGCTTGTTCCTTTGACAGACAAGACAAGTCCGCACATACGTTAGTACATCTTCCTTCATTCCTTTCCACTCAAAACGTTCTCTTACATCGGCGTATGTCTTCTTGAAACCAAAGTGTCCTTCCGCATCATGGCATTCCCCAATAATCAAACTCTTAATTGGTTCTAGGTGAGGAATACACAATCGTTCTTTGGTTTTGTCTAGCAAGAAGAGTAAGCCATCAGTCATTCGATATTCTGCAAATAACTCCAGGTTCTTTCTTAAAGTTTGGATGATAGGATTCCAAATAGAATCATTCTCATAAACCTGACGGATCTGTTCTTTCAGTTCATTTCCAATATCGAGATAGGAGACGATCGTTCCACAGAAATCTGCACGTCTGGACAAAGCATCCGCAACCACGTTAGACTTACCTTTGATGGTTTTCACCTCAAAGTCAAATGTATCAAGGAATGCGGACCATCTTACCAACTTGCCAAAGAGTCTAGACTGAGTCTTGATCCACTTCAATGTAGAGTGATCAGAGTAGACAGTGAAGTGCCTTCCTAACAAGTAGTGTTTCCAGGTATCTAGTGCAACTACTAAGGCATACAATTCCCTTTCATATGTAGAGTTGGCTACTTTTTCCGACAGAAGTCTTCTTGACAGAAACTCAACAGATCTATATCCCTTACCGTCATCCTACTATAGCACAATCCCAATTTCATACTGACTGGCGTCAGTCGTGACAATGAAAGGAAGCGAAGGGCCAGCAAGCTTTAGGACAGGGTAGTGAGTCAAAGTATGTTTTAACTCCCTAAACGACGACTCACAATCTTTGTCCCACAACCAAGGCTCTTCCTTTTTCAATAATCTTCTCATAGGAGCAACTATCAGGGAAAGGTTTCTGACGAATTTCCTATAGTAGCTAGCAAGTCCTAGGAAAGATCTTAATTCAGTTATAGTCTTGGGTTGTGGCCAATCTCTAATTGCTGTAATCTTCTTTTCTTCAGGCCTTAGTCCTTCTTCGTTTACTATATGCCCTAGGTACAAAACTTCAGGCTTAGCAAACTCAGACTTCTTCGAATTCAGTTTGAAGTTGCCCTCACGCAACTTCTGCGAGACCATTCGTAAATGTTTTTCATGATCTTCTAGTGTTTTACTATACACTAGAATGTCGTTGAGGTAGACTATTACGAAGTGGTTAAGCCACTGATGAAATAACTCATTCATTGACCTTTGGAAGGTTGCAGGTGCATTGGTTAGACCGAAAGGCATAACCACGAACTCGTAGTGACCATACCTGGTTCGGAAAGCCGTCTTGCGTTGATCCTCAGGTGCCACCTCTATCTGGTGATACCCTGACTTAAGATCAATCTTACTGAAATATTTGCATCCTTGCAACTGATCCAATAAATCGTCAATGCGCGGAAGAGGTTCCGCGTTTTTAATAGTGACGGAATTCAGCCCACGATAATCAATACATAAGCCAAGTTCACCTTCCTTTTTAGGCACGAATAAGACAGGCCCACCATAAGGAGATGAGCTAGGGCGAATCCATCCTTTATCAGTAAGTTCCTGCAGCTGCTTTCGCAGTTCCTCAAGTTCCCTAAGAGACATTCGATAGATGAGACCCTTGGGAATCTTGCTTCCGGGAATGATCTCAATTGTGTGCTTGATAGCACGCTCAGTGATTCTCGTCGGCTCAGTCTGCAAGTCCTTATCCTCATCAAGAAGTTTTTCAATAGAAGGTGGGTAGGATGAAGAACACTCACCTACTGGTTTAACAAGCACCATCATCACCTCCTGATCTAACTTCTTCTTAGCAACCATCGATCGAAAAGCTGGATAACTCATACAACAGAAAGACAGAGTAGAGTCATAGCCAGATTTATGGTATAACTTTATCGCTCGTAATTCGGACTTCTCGTCCTTGAGTTTGACAATTTTATCTTTGAACTTAACTTCTCGGTCGGCTTCCTCATGCCAATCCATACCCAGAATTAAGTTTAAGGGTATAAGGAAGGATATCTCGTGTAAAATCTTCTTACCTTCCTTGGTCCTGAAGTAACACTTAACACGATCGACGTATTGAGAAACAGTGATCGTGCTCTTATCAGTCAGTATAGACGTGATAGGTCTAGGTAAATCCTTTACCTTCATTCTCAGATGCAACTTTCGAATTGCCTTCTCTGAGATATAAGACCGCGTCGATCCCGGATCTAACAGAGCACCTACTCGCGTGTGCGCAACCTCAACATCCGCGATCATTAACTCACCCTTAGACTTTGCTTTCTTCGCCCACGAACTCCTTAGTGCTATTAGTTCATTACCGAGCTCGTCAAGGGAATCGTCCAGTGAGACAGAACAAAGGACTGTGTCAGGGTGGTTTGGACGACGGGCGGAAGAAGAGTCATCCTCTGCCTTGAGAGTCCAAGGGGTAGAAGGGGTTGTAGGCGCCTTACCTTTTTCTTCGTCTTTACCCTTTGACTCGGTAGGAGCAGATGCTACTCCTACTAGTTGCTCGCTTTTCGGTTACGAATAAGTGGGCACTAGCCTCCAAGCTATCACGTGCCCCACAGGGCCACACTTGAGGCACAGGCGGTTGTCCATCTTGGATTGCCATTCCTCACGAGTCATGTTCATCTTTTCCCAAGGCCTCCCGAATGCTATTCCGGGATGCTCAGGAAACGAGCGTGGCCTCTTCTTCTTCCATTGGTTCTCGCCTCCCTTGTTGGCCATCACGACAGTGACATCACCCTTCCCAGATTCACTGTCGTCGTTACCTCCTCCTCCTTCAAACTCACTAAGAGGTAACTTCTCTACTGTCTCATCATCAAATAACACAAGCATATGGTCCTGGCGCTTTTGCCGCCAAAGGACCCGCTTGCCATAACCTCCCACCGGTCCCGACTTAACTACGGAAGCGTAAGACCCCTTTACCTGTGCGGTCATCTGCTCTCGCTGCCGATAGTTATACTTACCAGACTTAGCTTCTGCCACAAGCTGTCCACGAATGGGCTCGGGCAATGTACGTGAATAGATGTAGAGAACCTGGTTATCTTGAAGGTTCAGTTCAGGTACCTGTAACAGACGATCCACTTCATGAGACAAAGCATCAACGGAAGTCCAACGTTTTTGGCCTATGGTGGTGAGTTCCTCAAAAGCCTTATCGGTTGTCGTCTTATCGAGGAATCTCTCCTTGATTTTCTGGAGAAACTGCCTCAACGTCAGGGTCTTAGACCACTCACCTATATCCTCAAAGCCAGCGGCGTTGGCTTCGGCTAGCACCCATTCCTTGACCACTCCTCCCAGACAAGATGTGGAAAAGGCAACCTGACTTTCAGTCTCAACGGGTGTAATGCTACAGTAAGTCTGTATTTCGGCGATCCATAGCAACATATTTTCTTTCTTTTTGTTGCTATAGGTAAATGGCAATTTCATTTTCACCTTTTCTTTCCTCTTTGGTTTTTCCGCTTCCTTAACCGGTTCTTCTTTCTTAGCCGGTTCTTCTTTCTTGTTGACCAGTTCTTCTTTCTTTCCTGTTGATTCCTCGGACTCCTTCGAGGGTCCGGGTTTGTCCTCCTGCCGCATTGCATCTTTCATGAGTTTCTCCTGGGGTGGTTTCTTTTCTACTTCCCCCTTCTTCTCCTCCTCAAAACTCACCTTATCCTTACCTTTCATCATTCTCATCATGGTCTCAAATGAGACAATGTTAGAGTCTATCTTTTTTTCAAGATGAACAAGGTAAGCCATGATAGATTGCAGTACGGTCGATAGATCAGTCTCAACTTCCTCGAAGTGAAACTGCTCCCTCATTTCTTCCAGCATCTTTTCTTGTTGTTCTCTTCTTCTTTCTTTCTTCGGAGTTCTTCAATTTTTCTTCTTTCTTCTCTCAAAGTATTTTCTAACTGTCTGACATTTTCTTCCATTAGTTCCATAGACAGTTGTGGTTCCACTTTCTTTTCCTCTTTCTTTTCTTCTTGCTTTCCTTTCCGACTCAATTCTTCCAACTGCTCGGCAACATACCGGTCGAGAGCCATACACCCTTGATGAATGAGTTCCTCGACTCGCCGCCCGGTTTCCAGCATCTGAACACTAGTTTTCGTGGCCTCAAGTTCACCCTCTGCTGCTCGCAGGTTGAACTGTCCGTGAACATGTTGTCCAACTGCTGGTACGGCACCATGTATTTCACCAAGGAGTTGGCGAAGGAGACCGAGTAAAGTCTCTCTCCTTGCATCAATCTGTCCACGCGTCTTTAGGTCCACTACTTCCTCATCAATGTAGACCATTAGAGAGATAGGAAAGAAGAAAAGTGGAATGAACCGTGTCAGGATGGTAGCACGCAGACATTTCCAGAGAGAGTTCATTTTGCCCGCGTATATTTATTGCACAATAAATAAAATTAAAAGACAAAAATAAATTTCACAGTACACACGTCTTCTACAACAACTTACAGCAAGAAATTATAAGAAGAAACAAATTTCCAAGTCTTTCCTAAATTCTAACTTCGCTGTTTGTTCTTTGTGATGACACTCTACTACTACAGGTACCTCAGCCACGACCAATGTGATCAAGACAACAGCACAAGAGTAAGTATGCACAGCATCCACAGACAACCAACAGGTGAGTAGAACCAACACATAACACAATCAATGGTTAGTTCTCTCCTCAATCATCTGCAGCAACAATCCAACTCAAGTGCACATTCACACTACAAACAGCCCCTACGCATGCCACGTGTCACCCCTGGCCTGCCAACTCAGCAACTCAAAGAGTTTGCTACGTCAACAATCAAGGACCCGATAGGTCTTCAAGGAGGGATGCCACGTCACAGCGCAAGTCTGTCTTCCACCATATACCAAGTCAACACATCAATAGCAGACAGTAACAGGTACATGCCATGTCAGACCATGCCCTGCCTGCCACATAACAATGTGCCACTTCAGCGGTACCAACGCCACGTCATCCTGCTGCCAACGCAGCTCTTCAATTTTCAGTGTAGACTTGCCATCATCTTCAAGGGATGGTTGCTCGCAAGTGCACTATTACCGTGTCTAGACTTGCGGTATGACCGTGCGCGTTAATAAACGCATTTCATATTGCACATGCGGCACCTCCCACTTACCCGGGTGCCATGTCAACACCTGACAGCTGACAGCAGATCGCGATGACGAGTAGCTCCAATACCAAATTGCAATGAACCCAGATCGTGAAGACAGTTATCAACAATGCAAGTCCAGATGAATGTCAACAGCCGATGAGTACTAATAATCAAGTTTGTGTCCAGACAAAATGAGACGCGATAATCATACACAGACGAAGAAGAGCGGAGGGGGATAAGACAAAGGAGAGGAAACAATGCCCACTCCTGCTTCGGGCTCCCTCCTCCAACACCACTTTAATAATCAACAGTCTGAACGAGTATCTGAAGTAACCTCAATGTGCCATGTGGCACGTCTAATTAGCCCAGCATGAAGACAACCAGGTACGTATTCACGATCGCTCCACAGTCCCGATCTTCCTCTTCCCTCGCAATCAGTCACCTCATGTAGACAGCGCGGACAATGCCCCGTCAGCAATCAAGACAGGTGGCAACGCCACATTGACAATGAAGACCAATAGTAGCACCTCGTAGACCAAGAGCAGCGCCACATACATCAAAGGCAGCGCCACGTCAGCATGCCATGTAGACCAGAGGCAGCGCCACATATACCAGAGGCAGCGCTACATCAGCATGCCACGTAGACCAGAGGCAGCACCACATCAGCATGCCACGAAGACCACAGGCAGCGCCACATCAACATGGCATGAAGACCACAGGCAGCGCCACATCAGCATGCCTGGCGTACAATGCCAGCGTGCTGCTTCTCCCACGTGTCGTCGTCTGCAACTCTAATGCACAACCAGCGTCTAGCCAGCATCGCGCTAGCATAATGCCAGCGTCAAGTCAAAGTCAAGCCAGCGTTGAACCAGCATAGCAAGACTGAATGTTGACCACCTCGAGGCCTGACTTTAAGTAGTGTTTGACGAGGCTCTCTGGCCTTGGGTCTCCTCCCTTCAGTCATCCAGATTGAGTCACAGCTGAAGGCCTGGATTGTACAGTTGCAGCATTCCCCCTTGGACTAGATGTTGTCTGGGTACCTGCATACAAACAAGTGTGTGTGCTTGACCGGCGGCCTGGACTGGGTACCTTTGGACTTTGACTGTTGGGTTCGCGACCGTTGACAAAAGTCAACTGTGGCACGCCCAGGCCTTGAATCCCTGTGTGGGGTCCCTTACCTCATTTTTGGCCTGGCTGAGGGCAGCCAGGTCGGCCCTCAGATTTCCGACGAGACATATGGCATGGGTTATTGCATCTTGTTTGTAGTTGACGGCATTTTATCCGAGCCAAATTGTGCCCTTGGTGCGTTTTTTACCAGGTCGGGCCACTGTGCGGGCACCCTTTATATGATAAGTCACAACTGCTAGGTTCAGACTTGGGCCTAGCCTTATAGGTTACAACATTGGGCTTTCATCTTGGAGATACAGGGATAGAGGTCAGCGGGTCCTGGCGGAGAAGCGGTGGAGCATTATGAAGGGAACCAAGGGGTTGAGGGTCCTGTAGGACTACCCTTTTTGCTTTTGCTAACCAGTCCCGCCCGCGGGCTCGGGGGGGGGACTGAGGACGTCCACAAATGGTTAACGGGGACCCCCATTTTCAGGCCCTGGGTAATGAGTCCAAAACTGAAATTAGGGTTTCGGGGTCAAATTTTATGTCTTTTTTTTTTTTTTTTTTTTTTTTTGTTTTGGTTTTGATTCAAGGTTGTGTACCAAATT
>BFEA01000010.1:6924824-6940652 GCA_003427395.1 Chara braunii | reverse complement strand
TTTTTTTTGCTTGTTCTTGTTTTGGTTCAAGGTTCTACGAATTGGTGGCAAGTTTGATTAAAATGATCCTTTGGTTTATATATAAATGGCATGGCAAGTGGTCTGAAAATTAGGGTCTCCATTAACCTTCTCTCAGGACGTCCCAGCGGTTCCTCCCCCTCACCTTTCAAATCCTCGATTTTTCTTTTCTTTATTCTTTTAATATTCAAGCTTTTATTTGAAGGTCCCCTTTTCCGGAATACGGAACCAGTTGCGGGACCGACAATGCAACCAATCGGCCTAACTTAGTTTGGTACACCCTCAAACTGTTGAAAAATTGACTCTAGGTTCGAATTCCACTGGAAGCAGATGAGTGAAAAACTGCAATTCTGGATTACACGGGACCGGCCAGTTCGATGATGATTCCTCAAGATCGCGGCTCAACACTTGGTCCTGCATTAGAATAGGGGTTGTTTCTACAAAGCACCTAACGCGATAGCAGGCAGGTGCATTCGCGGGGAAGGAGATGACTCATGCTATTTAAAGTGGGGGCGTCCGAGAGAGGGAGAGCTTTTTGATGTGTGTTTTGTTCATACCGTTGTCGGATCGTCTGCTAATGAAAGGCATAGCAGTCTAGGACTGCTCTATCTTGCGTGGAAAGGGGACGTCAACAGCGAAGTTGACGAGGACGAAGAAGAGCAACGAACGAGAACTTCAAGGCAAACAGTGTGAGGAGGAGGAAGGTCGTTGTCACTCGTTCTGAGTGGGAACATACACACTAAGACTCAAAGTAGGGGTTTTTCAACCACGCGGGTTGTATGGCGGGCTTAGTTTGGCCGTTCGGTTAGTATAATGGATGATAGAGGAGAAAGAAGGTGCGTAGGGAGGTTGAAGAAGAAGGAAAGGAAGCGGAAATGATCGGAAGGTGATTCCCGCTTAATTCTTGGTGTGATCGGGCGAACTGGGACCCAATCCGCATGTTTTTGGATGTTGCAAGTTGTTTGATGAAGCCAGACTTAGCACCAGGAGAGCTGTTTGATGTTTTTGGATGTTGCAAGCTCCCTGAATTAGTAAAAAATTGGGCAGCATCTCCTTTAGAGAAGTAGACTTCCCAGATTTATGCTAAGTCAGATCAGAACTCGAAATAAGACGAGTTCTCACTAAGACAAAATTTAACTAACTCCTTAGTTTTGTATAAATTTCGGCAGCACTCCCTCTAGAGAAGTGTCATTCCAAAATTTATACAAAGCTAAATACAAAATTTGAAAATGATTCTGACTTCGGCTAAATGCATTCACATCTTGCTGAAACAAAACCATGGGGACGCGTACGGTCCGTTGGAAAAGTCGGTTACATGCGTCCGCATCTTGCCATCCAAATAATCCACAACCTTTTTTTCTTCGTCAGGATTAGGATATCACGCACCCCTCAAATTCCATGGCTCATGCGGTACGGTATGGATCCGGATCATTGAAATCTTATCCACATCCAACCTCCCGTGTTGGTCATCATCAAATGCATATGCGCGATGCCTCTTCTTCATCAGATATATCATTACAGTTCGCTTTCGGGGTAAAAGAAAACCAGGCTCGCCCACTATCAGCTTCCCTTTGTTCTTATCATTGATACGACATGGGCTATTCGCGACTTGTTCACGCATTCGCCGTATCAATCCTCGCTTCCGTTCATAGCACGCATCTTCATCCTTAGTAACGAGAACGAGAACCGGACGACACTTTTTCCCTATCGTCTTGTACCGCATTTGGGAACCCTGCTTAAGCCATCCCCTAAAAAGGGCCGGCTTACAGTTTGTGGCTGCGCCATCACAACGTCTCTTCCCCTTCCTGGAAACCAAAAAACCAATTCCACTTCCCCTACTTGGGGATTCTCCAGGACTTGCTCTCTCAAGGCCTTAATTGCCTCAAGGTCTACCATATCATAAGCCGCCACCATTGGACAGACTCAATGAAAGCACTTCAAGCCTTTCCTCTTCTTCCACTTCCTCCAACAGCCTTTGCCACTCGTTCTCCGACTCTTCAATGGTAAACGAGTTGGGGTTAGGCAGATTCCTCACGCTTTGAGCTCCCGTGTTCCGACAGGTAATAATCTCATAATTCTCGCATGTCGGATCACACAAGAGTAGGATGATCGTTCCGTCGTGCTTATTAAAAATCGGAGTTTCTGTCCTCCAGAGAAACGATCTCCCCAACAAAATGGGGTGGTCCACGTCGGGCATGACGAAGAAGCAAGTCCTCGCCTTCACCTTGCCGATTTTGACAATCACATTTGAGGTCGTCCCACAAAACATAGCCTTGCAATTGGCTCCATGTAGGATGCCGCAATTAGTACGGTCTATATCGATCTCGAGCCCAATCGTGTTCGTCTCCCTAATGATGTTCATTTTCGCACCTGTATCTACCATCACGGTACACTTCGACCCTTTCACCATCAGGTCCACAATCCACAGGCCACACACTTCCAGTCCATCTTGGTCACGGTTTCTGCCCACTCCGCTTCTCTCGGCAGAATCGTACTCGAGTGGACGTTCGGCACCAACCTTCTTGACAGTCGCCCCTTCAACCCACCAAGGAGACTCGGGGTGGAAAACAAGATATCTTTCAGGTTTATAAGGTCATTTTGACCTTCCAGCAACCTGTCCACCATCCTCTCCACGTCAAACCCTTCTTCTAACCGAACCGCGTACTTCTTCTTCTTTGGAGCGCTATCGAGCAAGACCGGTTCGACCTCCTCTTGCGCCCCTCTCTTCTTGGCCCTTTGCTCCGCTCGCCTATCCTCTTCCTGGTGGAGCCTCTCGTCCTCCTCGTCTTCATCATCATCCCCGTCCGGAATCTTCACGATTTCTTCCCTTCGTTCCGGCTCGGGTTCTTTTCGAGGAGGCGCTTGGTCAGGGCTTGCTTTGTTCTAGTCCCTGGTCTGGGGCGCCTGTGGCACCCTCCCATGCGAAGTTAGGGGCTTAAAGGCCATACCAGACCTAGGCGTCAAGCCCACTGTAGCGACTCCTGGGTACCCTTGTTGGGCTGCCACCGACTTGGGGCTAGAGTCGTATAGGAACACCTTGGGCAGCTCGACGTTCCATGCCCTCACCTCTTCGCACATTCCTATTAGCTTTTGCTGGTACCGCTCCACTTTCCCCAACAAATCTTCCAACTGCCAAGGATGGTTGATGTGGGCTGCAACTCTTCTTCCATACCTTCATCATCTGACTCGAGGACTATAGGCTCAGCCTTTAGCTTGTGAGTCACCTCCTCACCATCCTCTACCTCTTCCACTCTCACGGATGGTCCTTCCTTTTCCTGCCACAATCTGAACATTGTTGGTGGCGCGGGTTGCTCTGCGGCTCGCCTAAGGGTCTCCTTCCTCGTGCCGCCAGGGATCTTTGGGTCGATGTAGTTCCCAAACTTGTCACATATATCGCTATCCATGTTTGAGTAAATCAACCCGTCATTCTCATCTTTTCACCGAATTTGACAACAGCCCATGGTGTGGCCTATTTGACCACAATGCCTACAGGTGGCGTTCTGCCAATCGAAGCATGCTCGTCCATATCCTTGGCCCCCTTCCTGACCATCCTGGCCTCCTTGGCCCTGACCATTCTGGTTGTTTCACCTGCCGCCTCGGCCACCACCATTCCTACCTCTTCCTCGGCCTCCGCCGCCACCTCGGCCTCCGCCTCCAACTCGGCCTCCCTGGCCTTTGCCCCCATCTCCTTGGTTACCTTGCTTTTGGTTCCCACCTCCCGCCACGCTGGCTTGTGATGCTTGTTGCGCAGCTGGCTGAGGTGGGCCCATGGGTTGGGCCTGGGCTGCAAGGAAACTTGGTGGCATCATACTCATTTGGGGCCCGAAACAAGGCACCACTTGGCCGGCTGGAACCTGACTTGCTCCCCACGACACGTAGGGATTATACACTAGCCAAGGCCCCACTGGACCATACGACGACCACTGTCCATATGGCTGTGGCCCCACTTGCAAAGGTCCCGCCCCATTCGATGGTGCCGCTACATCCGGCTGCGCCACTGCCAAAGCTTGAGGAACCTGCCCCTTTCCCGAGCCTTGCCCACCTTGCACCAAATTGCGTTGCTTTCGCTGCGCCCTTAGTAAGGCACTGAGGTCCTGACTCCTCTTCGTCGTCGTGGTCCTCTTGCTTGACTTCCTCCTGCCCCGACTCTTTTCTTTTTCCCTGGACAGTGGTCACCACTTTCCTTTGCACCATGCCGTCCTTTCCATACCCCAACTGAGCGAGCACATCCGTGATGATCCGCTTCACTTCTGGGGTTCCCGTTGTGGTCGCATCACGTTCCTTCCACTTCCACCTGTGCTGGCACGTCTGGAACTGATAGACTTGGTCCATATCGCCTTCCTTTATACCTCGTGCTATCGTGGTCCAAGGGAGCTTCTCTCCTATCTCACCGCGGTTCGTCAACTCTTGTCCCTCTGAGGTTGAGAAGAGCCCAAGAAAAATAGCGAATTGGTCCTCTTCTGAGATCCCCGGGACTTTCTTAACCTTCTTTTTGAATTCAGCAGCGAGGGCACCGACAATCGTGTAGTCATTTCTGCTCACTGCCTTCAGATCGGCCACGGTCAGCATGCCATCTCCCAACTTGAATCTCCTCTGCATTCCATCCTTAAACCTGGTCCAACTTTCGTGCGCGGCTGCTATAATCTTGTTTACGTCGGGGTGAAGTTCATACCACACATAGTTCAACACCCACTTGAACTTTGCAGCCTTTGGCAATCCCACCATGGCCTGCTCAATCACCTCCAGCCAGTCGGTGACCCTTTCTCCTTTGAACAGAAAGATGTTGACCCCGGGGATTTGACCTCGAGCCACTTCTCGCCGATCCAAGGCCTCGACTTGATCATCGATCGTTTTAAGAATAACAAGACTTCATTCAGCATACCAATCTACCTTTACATTAGCCTTTGTTATCCTTTCTTCCCTACAACAACTAACCACTCTCACTTTTCACTCACCCATACTATACGGGCGTAACCTTGTTGATACCGTCGCACCCTACCTTAGCCATATCAAACAGGGCTCGCCCTCATCCAAACTTCAAACATTCTCGCTTTAGAGGAATCATAAGTTTTAGCCATTCTTAGCCTTAAATAACCAAATCACACATCTTGTCAAATCAAATAATAAAAACAAGTAAATAAAAATTATCGTTTTGCCTAGATTGTCAGCCTGC
This sequence comes from Chara braunii, assembly GCA_003427395.1. Taxonomy (NCBI): domain Eukaryota; kingdom Viridiplantae; phylum Streptophyta; class Charophyceae; order Charales; family Characeae; genus Chara; species Chara braunii. Next base: position 6,935,461 of record BFEA01000010.1, on the reverse strand, counting down.
TTCTAACCTGGGTTCGATCTTTGAGGATCCCAGTAGGCAACCGAGATCCCCTGCAACGATGCCACCTGCCGAGCGCATCGGTCCCACAAGGGGGACCCTCCCAGCCGCGTCACGCAGGATTGTGAAGGATTTTACATTGCGGTGCAATGGAGCGTCGTCGCCGCTCCGGCCGAGTGCGCCAGCCATACCTCTCGCGAACCCCTACGACATGATAGGGCCACGCGAGGTACAACTTGCCTCCGCCCAAGGGGTTGTCACCACCCTTGAACGGGCGTATCCCCGTCGAGCTATGGAACCACGTGCGAAAGTTAACCAGTTGCAATCGCAGAGGTGGCCCACTTGAGGGCGTTTTCCAGTACGCTGTAGCATAGGGGGTACACGCGGTCGCACATCTCTATCGGACCCGTACGCAAGCCGACGCACTGGGGGACTGAAGTCCCAAGCATAGCTTGTCGCCGGTCGGCTAGGATGAATCCTTCTTACCACGCGTTACACCACACCAAAGACAGAATTAAGTTACTCACACAAACAAAACACTCCTAGTCCCTTTGGTATCCAACCCAAAACTTTCCCAACACAGAAATCGGTCACGCATCGCACGCTAGCCTTCCCATAAATATCGAGAGGACGTAGGGCTTACTCATATCGACTAGCCATGCCTAAATACGCAAGCGGTCTCAATGGTGTCGTACTATGTAGTACCCATAATTGCGTGACCCTCAGTGGTCTTGAGGGTCACATTCGACGCTCAAGTGTTGACTGATACGCGCCTTAAGGGGTTAATCTCTCGACACTAGAAAACCGCCAAGGCGGTTGAGAACCACACCCTCTTCTACACCCTGCGGAGAGTGGGTGGTAAACAGGTTCTCGCCTGTCGTGACAGTCTACCCTTATTGCCATGGGGACTAGCTCCATCATTCACGGCCTGGAAAGAAGTCAAGGGGTTTGACTTTGACAGCTGCCACAGACATCAATGTCCAACTGTAATAATTATAAAAAGCAAAAGGTAAAATGAGGGATCTCTCTTTTCTCTCAACACATAATAAACTTAACCCTTACACACGATCACAGTAGACCGAGTCAACACTTGAAGTACATATATACATATATATAAAGGGGTATAAGACACGAGATAATGACTTCTCACAATCACAACGTGACTTCCTTCAACAATATATATGTAATTGCAGGCAAGACAAATCTAGAGTCCGAACCACAATCATACATGCAATCACATCAAAAATCCAACCAAAAGTCCACGCACTACACGGGGTCAACTTCAACCACTTCCTGCGCTCGTACCCGTCGTTTTAGCCATACAAGCCTTGACCCATGTCCAACCTTCCATAATAAAATACTCAGTGTCTTTGTTAAATGGCCATTCAATAAAGTCCAAGCGAAAACCCAACGAAACATATCAAACCACAAGGGCTAAAGTCTTTAGGTTGAGTAGGGCTAAAGTCTTTAGGTTGAGTGGAGAGAATGAGTTAGATTTGAGTCGTAAACCGACGAATCGACAACCGACCTTTTATCAGTGATAACAGAAGATGATCCTCGTTGGATCAAGCTGGAACTAGTCCAATCATGAATCAAGACGAAAAAAAAAAGACATGGAACACATGACGGGTCAATGCCCAAGGCTAGACTATAAGTGTATGGAGAATGAACCCCTGTATCACGTTCTCATTCAAAATCTTCACATAACTAAGTCTGAATCTATCTCTAAGCAAGTGCCTAAGGAAAGGAAAACTTTTGACAATATCTCCCGTGTACAAGGTGGATCGCCAAAATCTTCCCTATCAAAATATAATCTAACTTTTTTAAACTAAGAAAACTTTGGCAGCACTTCCCGTAGGAAAAATACCTTTTCAAAATTTATACACGTTCGAATACGAAAACTAAATTAGTCTTTAGCTCTAGAGGGTCAAATTTTGCCCAACTCCCTGAATTAGTAAAAATTTGGGCAACATCTCCTTTAGAGAAGTAAACCTTCCAAATTTGTACTAAGTCAGATAGGAACTCGAAATAAGACGAGTTCAGTCTGATAGGAACTCGAAATAAGACGAGTTCTCACTAAGACAAAATTTAACTAACTCCTTAGTTCTGCAGAAATTTCGGCAGCACTCCCTCTAAAGAAGTGTCATTCCAAAATTTATACAAAGCTAAATACAAAATTTGAAAATGATTCTGACTTCTCAAAGTTAAATTTTGTTTAACTCCCTGAATTAATAAAAGATTGGGCAACACTTTCTTCAGAAAAAAGTTTTTCCAGATTTCTACTAAGCCGGATATAAACTCAGACAAAAGTTGGATTTTGAAAAGTCAAAATTCAACTAACTCCTTGGTTTTGTAAAAATTTCGTTAGCGTTTCCCATAGAGAAAGTAGGCTTCCAAAATTTATACAAAGAATTGAACTAACTCCTATGCCTCCAACATGTGGCGAGTATCTAAAGCAACTACCTATCAAAGTTGAACCTGAGACTAAGTAGAGTTCACACTCAGCCATAGGCAAGTCTGTACCACAATGGGTAAGTACTCTCACCAAACCCCAAGTAAATTCCTCATAAGATAGTTCGTAGAACCGTCAAATGATTTATCCCTTATACCCAGCTTACATATGACATGGCGCTAGACCATTCAGCTTAGAAACAATGTCTAGCATGCCTTAGAATATACACTAACATGTTACACACCTACTTTTCTCTTCTTTGGACGTGTGACTACACCATTCAGCTTAGAAACAATGCCTAGTCCCCCTGAATTGTTTAAATATCCAAAGTTTAATAACTTTTGACTTATCTTCAAAAGAAAAGAAATATGGGCAGGGGACTGTGGCATTCAACTTAGAAACAATGCTCAACTTGCCCAAGTTACTTCCAATTATACTTTTACTTTTCCTTCTCTTCTTAGTGATATGGCTCAACGTTGGACCATTCAACTTAGAAACAATGACCAAGCTGCCAGTTCACATGCAAATATAAATAAGGTAGTTCGAGTTATACTCAGTTTACATTGTGAGTGGTTTCAAGCTTAAACCATTTACCTTAAAAACAATGCATAGCCTTCCACAAAATCTTTCCTCAAAATGAAACAAGAGGATGAACCATTCACCTTAGAAACAATGTTCAGTCCATCCCAAATCACTCAAAGCATGAAGTTGGTCCTTTCAACCCTACCTCAGTTTCAACCCTACCTCAGTCAGAAACCCCCAAAAGAAGCAGATAGACAAAGCTATTTAGCTTAAAAACAATGCTTGGTCCCAAAGATCAATCAGTCAAACCCTCTGAAATAAATACAGCAACCAGGCACAACCACTTGTAAATGCACAACGGTCACCGCCTAGGCATTCAACAACAACGCATTTATCTTAGCTGTCAACCGCCCTCCTTTTACCCTCGCTGTCATGCCTGGATACACGGCAACACCTCTGGTTGTTGATTGCAGCAGCCCAGGTAGGTGTAGCCAGGGTAACGATCCATACAACCCACACAACAAGACCGTCTATACACAGAAACTGCAGACAAACGCAACAGTCCGCACCCGCATACAGCTCCTTGCAGTAACCTCCCGCTATTTACCGCAGCCTCGTACTGCAGTAGTAATTGGCTAGTGAGTTTCCCTTCAAGTCCGAGATAGTCTGCTCACACCAGCTCTGAAACCTCTCTAGTTAAATAGGTGGTAAGTACACCGAGGCAAACAACTTCTCCATGTCATTTACGATCCCACAGTGCGAGGTGCCCACAACCACCATTCAACCTCCTTAGCCATATAGCTATTCGTGGAGCCTACCAGGTAGCGGGGCAACGGAAAAAGCCGTGGTGAAAAAACATATGGGTACGCTACGTTGACCAACATATGAACGTTTATATGTACTTCCTTTGCTCTGTCTCCCCGCTTCTCTTCATCGGCACCCGACTTTACTAACTCACGGATACATCCCGACTAGGCAAGCATCCACTTCCGCACAGACCCTCTCTTATCGTCGGCGCTCACAATCCTTCGCTACCTCTCCGCTGCCTGCAGTCCGTCCCTGAGCTCGACGCTCCTTCCGCTAAGTGGGTGAGGTGAGGTCGAATCTATCGCTAGAAGGCAAGTAGGTACATCACCATATTTGCTCTAATATGAAATTTCCCCTCTTGCGCAAAATCCATCCATCAACCTTGGAATCTGGGCTCACCATTGGATTCACCCACCACAAAAACCCCTGTTAACCCCGTCTCTCGCTCGATCTCGCAAAGAAACGAGCGGGATATTTAGCTTCCGATTCCTGCCATACCCGCCTCTGAGAACCTCCACGCACCTCCCTTTCTTACCGACTCTTAGTCTACTTACTTTTTGCCCAATCTAACCACAGATTCGTGCTCGCCCGGGATCAAAACCTCTACCTACCACCTCTACTCGTCGGATTTCACTAAGTAGCGGGTTAGATCGAAGATTCCCAACCTCTCCATATCCTTCTCTGCCTCTACGCCGCGCGGCCCTTTCCCATCGTAACTCCAAAACTAAACCGCCTCCCTCCTTTCCGACGTCGCCGCTAGCTTCGTCGTGCCCAAAAACCCTTGGATAGGATCTCCTCTCGCCCAGTTTCATTCGGAAACGGGTGGGACGGGCACCCTTTCTCCCTTCGTCTTCACTCCCACCTCGTCACGTCTTCTTTTTGCCCCACATGCACTTGGCGTAGACTTTCATTCGGAAACGGGCGGGACGGGCACCCTTTCTCCCTTCGTCTTCACTCCCACCTCGTCACGTCTTCTTCTTGCCCCACATGCACGTGGCGTAGACTCCCATTTAGGTTCGTCTTCCACCCTCCCCGATACTAACTGTGTTAGACACCACAAAAGTGTCGATCGACACAGGTCGCAAGCCAGTGGTCACAAAAGTCATATGCAACAGCTCCTCTGTTGGATTGGTCCGCCCAAAAGGAAAGGGCAGCGCTGAAACGTGTGGCCTATTCACGGTCGTCAGGGCTACTCCGGCCTCTCGACGGGTAGCAGGGCGCGGTCCAAGCGGAGTGGTCACGATGCAGATCTCTGTGGTAGTGGCAAATGTTCGAACGGGACCTCGAGGTCCAAAGTGGGGAGGGGTTCCACACGGTGTCGAGCACGTCGGTCCCGCAGGGGGACCATCCCGGTCACGTCACGCAGGATTAGTGCAAGACTTTTTATATCGCGGTGCAATGGAGCTTCGTCACCGCTCCAGCCAAGTGCATGTCAGGTTCACCAGTCTGCCATGGCAAAAGCTGATGGAAGCTTATGGCACACGGCTGACCATGTCGTCAGGGAGACATCCCGAAATGAATGGCCAGATTGAACAGATGAACCGTTTGTGCCAACAACTTTTGCGTATGTATATTAGACCCGATCAGATTGATTGGGATGAGAACTTACCCAAAATTGCGAGTGCATATAACAATAGTGTTCATACTTCCACGGGAAGAACCCCGAATGCACTTCACAAAGGGTGGAAGCCTAAACATCCCATTGATGTACTGAACCGGGACCAGTTTCTTAGGTTGCCCCCAGGGACCCGAGAATATGCAATCTTGTTTCAGGAAGACATTCAGAAAGTAAAGATAATATAAGGAAAGCTCAACTACGAATGATTGAACAAGCCAACAAGCACCGTCGACCGTCAACATTCAAAGAAGGTGATCTGGTTTGGGTAAAATCTAAAGAGTTTTCACTAGAAGAAGATGTCTCCCAGAAATTGCTACCTGTCTATTTTGGACCCTGCGAAGTTCTCAAGGTAATTGGAGATGCAGAGGGACCGTCTTATCGAATTGATATTCCCCCTCATTTCAAAACATACCCTGTCTTTCATGTGTCCAAATTGTTGCCTTACGTAGAAGGAAATGAGTTTCCTCACAGACCCTCTATGATTCCACCAGATATGGATGGCGGATACGAGGTCGACCGGATCATAGAGCGTGGCTACTTCTCTACGGGAGGACGTGGACGACCTCAGAAGCAGTTCAATGTACATTTTAAAACTCAAGCACCATCTGAGGACAGATGGTTTAGTAAACGAGAACTACTTGAGACTGCTCCTGATATTGTCGCTGCTTATGAACGAGGGTTAAAGTTTTAAATATTTCTGCGGCGGAACTCAAAAATGGGCCGGCAGGAATGTAATAACCCTGTTCAAAAGTAGCCTGGGGCCCAGAACTCAGCCCCAGTCCACGCAGACCTGAGAAGGTCTGCGCTGGGCTGTGTGACCAAGACACACCCAGGCCTGAGTCTGTCGAGCATGGCTGTGTGACCGAACGCTGCACACAGGAAATTCAAGAGTCAAAGTCAACTGTAGAGTCAAAGGTACCGCACCCAGGCCCTGGGTTGGATACACTCACTTGTTGTGCGCAGGTACCCAGACAGCATCCAGGCCGGAGGGAATTCGGTTTCAGGCCGATCTGAGCCCTCATTCGCATTGAGAGCTGGACGGCGGAGGGATACAGCATCCGGGGCCCAGACCCCACGTCAACACTACATAAGAGTTGACTTCCTGGCTTTGACATTCATTCATTCTGTCTTGCGCTGATGCTGACTTCATGCGTTGACTTCGACGCTGGCTCAACGCTGCTGGCATTGTGACTTGGCGAGGTGCTGCTAGTCCGGCATGGTGGCTGGCTTGCTCCTGTCTTCTTGGCATGCTGACGTGGCAGCTGCCATGCGCCTTCGCTGATGTGGCTGCTGCCACATGTATCATTGGGCTGACGTGGCTGCTGCCACGTGTTCTATTGAGGGGACTACGTAATTGGCATTGCTGTTCTGTTCGTCGTCGCTTCAGGAGGAGATCAGGACTGTGGAGAGTTCGAGGATACGTACCTGGTGGTCTTCATGTCGACATTGCTCCAGATGCTGATGTGGAACTGATTAGACGTGCCACGTGGCACATTGAGGATACTTGGATACTCGTTCAGACTATTGATTGTTGAGGTGGCAGTAGAGGAGGGAGCCCGAAGCAGGAGTGGGCATTGTATTTCCTCTCCTTTGTCTCTTCTCCCTCCTCTCTCTTCGTCTGTGTATGATTACCTCACCTCATTCTGTCTGGTTACGATTTTGACTTTTAGTAATCATCAGCTGATGGACATCTATCTGGGCTTGCATTGTTGACAACTGTCTCACGATCTGGGTTCATTACATAAACTACTATGTGGTCTACAGCATGACATTGCAATTTCGTTTTCCGCCTATCGCTCTCGCTCATTTTCCTTGTAGCTATAATAGGCAAAGGAGGATGGGAGAAGGAAGCTTGGGTGTGTCAGCGAAGAACTCACCTATTACACATATCAAAAACGCCCATTACAATCCCGACTGGTTGCCATGCAACCATGACGCGCGAGCCAGCAAGGACCTGCCAAACAGTGGAGCAAACAGGGCTCTGTTTAAGTGATGACCGAGTCGAGTTGACAAATTCATTTCACATCACCGAAAGAAAAAAAAAAGAATCCAAGCTATTGATCATCTTTATTCACCTGCATATTCCTGTGCATTATCCAAATTTAAATCCTCATCAATAATAACGGTTCTGCAACCACCTTCAGACCCTTTGGACACCAAACAGTCCATTCCCACAGGCACCAAGTGGAAGTCAGCCCGCATTTGCAGTTGAAGTTGAAACCACTTTCGTTCGTCCCAGAGAGTCGCTGCACTCAAGAACCTACTGCCTTCACCCGAACAAAACCATCCCCGTCATCACCGTATCGGACTGGAAAAATAGCTTGTAGACATTCATGATGAGGGCGGATTGTGTTGAGGGGAAGATTGTGTTGGCCGGTCGAACATCATCATCACTGTATCAAACTGGAATGATAGCTTGTAGACATTCATGACCAGGGTGGATTGTGTTCGGTGGAAGATTGTGTTGGCCGGTCGAACATCATCATCACTGTATCGAACTGGAAAGATAGCTTCCAGACATTCATGACGAGGGCGGATTGTGCTGGGGGGAAGATTGTGTTCATCACTGTATCGAACTGGAAAGATACCTTGCAGACATTCATGACCAGGGTGGATTGCGTTGGGTGGAAGATTTGTATTGGTGAATCCTACCCATTGTCAACATTAGCAGGCATGTCCAGTTGAAGATGCCAACCAAAATCACAAAACGGCTCTCATCTGTTGCGCCGGGAAGCGCCAACCGAAATCACAAAACGGCTCGTTTGTCACAACATACTAGACTAAATGACGTGGCATCACATGACAATCACAACTTCTTCCTCTGCGACATAAAGCAGAGCATCTTCATAAACTGTTGATGTATGATGGTGCACTCAGAACGTCCTACCAGACTCATGGATGCCGTGACTCAACCACGTTGTCAGGAGACACCAGACTTTTATTCCCTTTTCGCTTTTCGTATTTTGGATTTTGGATGGCTTTTTGTATTTGGTCAGAAGACTCAGAAGTATGTTGGAGTGTGTTCATCGCTTGGTCAAAACAGCCATTCTGATTGTTTTTCTGTCTCAACCGTTCCTGTTATTCTGATATAATGATCTTTCCATGGCCGTAATTGGATTCCCCAGATCCAGTGCGAGATTCGGGAAGCAGCCTCACTTCCCCTTGGAGTTCTAGCTGCCCCACACATCGTCTCACAGTTCGACTCCAATCCTTTTCTTTTTTTTTTCCAGCAAAATCTCCTCTTTTCCATACCCTGGCTCGTTCTCTGGCTTCGGATCATTCCACAGTCACTGTGTCACTTCCTCACTTGCAGGCACCTCTCACAGATGTTTCACAAGAAAAAAACAAAACAAAAGAAAAAACGAATGAATCTTCAATCTAGCAGCTACCTGAGCTACGGCGCCAGTACCGCCACACGTTTCCAGCACCAGGTATGTCTCTCCCCACACTCACAACCCCGATCCACACCACACAGATGCCACTAGCACCCAAGGACCACCCTGCGCCACACCCAGCTCACAGCGGAGCAGCTCGGCTATGGCTGCCCGCTCCTTCCTGCTCGCCCGTGACAGCGTGAGTGCCAGCCAGCACGCAAATAGCGCAGCAGCGCTCTCGCAGCATGCAGCCAGCACCCGAATGCTGAATGAGGAGGCAGGCCGAGGCAGGCCCTTCCCTATATCGAAGTGGCCTGCCTGCGTCCAGTCCAGGAAGCTTCCAGTAGGCCCCGGTAGGCACAGGCCCAGACGTCACAAGCAGGCCCAGGGCCTGATGGTTGCATGTGCCCAACTGCCCTTGACCTGCTCACGGCCTTTTCCAAGCGTCTGGCCCAGGTCACCATTCAGATACATTTGCAAAATATGGCCTGGGCCTGGGCGCCTTCAACCAACTGGCGCAGCGCAACTGTCTGAATTTCACCAGTTGCGGGGTACACTGAAAATCGAGGCCCAGATGGCCTGTCGCGCCTGCCTTCACTTAGGGCGGCCGACATGCTGCAAAAAGGGCCCCGAAGGGGCTGAGCGGGCGTAGCCTCGCATAATTCTTTTTTTTTTTTTTTTTTTTTTCTTAATCATGGTCCTGGCCGTTCTACTCGAACCCTATCCCTCTGCTAGGACCATGACCCTACAGCACCTGGTGAAAAGCCTGTGTATTAGTGTGGAATCTTATTTATTTATATATTTGTTTATGTGGGGGTATGAGCCCTCGGTATACCTGTAAGTGGCCCCTACAGCAAGCATGTGCACGCCCTAAGTAAAGGCGCCCCCCCCAATCTCGATGAGGCCTGAATTCATCAATTTTGAAAAGCCTTGGTGGGCGCCAGACAGTTGCCACACGCCAGTTGGTTACATCCGCCCTGCTCACGAGAATCAGAAATATCCATGAGCCTTCTAGGCTCTTCCAGCAACGCAAGGGAAGCAGGGAACACCGCACGTTTGCACCAGGGTGCTTGGGCACGCCTGACCAAAATCAGTCCCAGGCCACTATCTGAATTGGCCTGGGCACAGACACTTTGGCCCAACCTGAAGTTACTGGGCACGCGCGAGGCCAGGCCAGGCAGCCAACCAGCCAGGCCACTTTGCATATAGCAAAGTGCCTGGCCGAGCATCAGGCATTTGGGCACTTGAAGGTGCAAGTGCAGCGCTGCTGGAGCGTGTGCTCGCGCCTGCTAGCTGAGTGCAAGAACACGAGAGCGGTCGCGGGAGGAGGGCAATGCATGAAGGCAGCGCCATAGCCTGGCTGTTACATGCTGAGCCTGCACACGGGCCCAATTTTGGGGGCCCGCCGGTTGCTGGGGGGCCCACGGCTGGCCCTTAGGCCGCAGGATTTGATTCGAGACATCCATTTATTTATTTCCTGTCCTATTTTTGTCTGTTCAGGCGTCGTTTCGGACCCGCAGTCTCCAAGGCTGCGCCTTGGGCCAGGTACGGGGTCTGGACGTCCGGTCGGGACCCAGACCCAGTAGGCCCACGTTTTGGGAAGGACCGTAGGCACACAGAAGCCAACCGGACGGCCAAGCGCTACTTATAGCTGGGCCACGACTGGGCAGACACACAGCTCGCTTCTTGGGTGACACGCTGCTGGAGCAGCGCTGCGACACTACAACGCTACGCTAGGAGGTATAGGTAGAGGTGTAGTGTTGCATACTGTAACGTGCAGACCAGAACAAGAACCGACCTTTCAATACAAAGTATAAGATAGCACAGCGGAAGACTTAGATACCAGTGATCCGAACAATCAATGTTG
>BFEA01000010.1:6888111-6899373 GCA_003427395.1 Chara braunii | reverse complement strand
GCAATCCTCAATATCACGGCCACAGGTAAGTATCGGCCCTTCGCGCCCCCTGCACGAACAAGTGCCCTTGCCGGCCACACACACACTCAAGCCGACAAGCACACAGAGAGACATGCAGACCAGCAAGCGTGCACACACACAGACTTAGAGAACTCAGTAACAAGCAGGAAACTCAGCAAGGCATTCATTCTATGAGCAAAACTCAAAAATCAGTTGTGTGTCTCAGTCCGCGTTTGGTCAGGTCATCACATGTATCTTAATGTACATTGCTTGTGATGCTTTGCTAACGCTGCATTGTCCATTCGAGTCCTTTTCATCACTTTGCGGATCCTTGGCTCCATATACATTGCTCAACTGAGCATGTATCCCCAGCCCCCATAGCCGGGCTTGGGCTCCTTATCTTTAGTAGGACTGACGAGGAACACGCTAAGCACGTTGAGATAATGCTAGGCCTCCTGTGCCAGCACCGATACATGATCAACTTGGAGAAATGCGAATTTGGTTGCACCAAGATTTTGTATTCGGGTCATGAGATTTTCGCGGATGGATTGAGGCCGGATGATGCAACGATAGCCAGCATACGTGATTGGCCAAGACCTCAGTTTGTGACTGAGGTGAGGTCGTTCTTGGGGATGACGGACTACTATCATTCGTTTGTAAAAAATTATAGTACTATAGTTTCCCCACTAACGGACCTCACGCGCTTTAACACCCCGTGGGATTGGACAGATGAGTATGAGGCAACCTTCAAGAGGCTGAAGTATGCGCTCACGGACCATGAAGTCCTGAAGCTTCCCAACCTAGAGAAGCCTTTTGTTGTGACCATCGATATGGCATTGGCGGGTTCCTTGCACAGAAGGAGCGAAAAAAGGTGAGGCCGATCGAGTACATGAGCAAGAGGATGCCATATAAAAAACTAGCTAAGTCCACCGATGAGCGTAAGCTAGACTTCAAGTTGGACCATCTCAAGGGAGAGTACAATAAGGTAGTGGATGCTTTGTCAAGGAGGGCCGGCCATCTGAACACATTAGTGACGGAGTTTGGGATATCTACTGAAGTGTCTTGATCCCTGGTGGAAGCCTACCAAGAGGACCCCATCATGTCTGAGATCATGCACAAACTTGAGGCCAAGGATAAGGCCATATCCGATGAATTTGTGCTGGTTGATGGCTTGTTGTTCCTCGAGAAGGCCGGGAACAAACAGTTATGTGTCCCGTCTAGAGAGGCTTTGATTATATTCTAATAGGAAAATTTTTGGCGATCCACCCTGTATAAAGGGAGATGCTGCCAAAAATCTTACTTTCCTTGGGGACTTAATTATGAGAAGATTTGAGTGAGAATGTGATATGGGGGTTCATTCTCCATACACTTATAGTTTAGCCTTGGGCATTTGATCTGTCTTGTGTTACAGGTCCTCGTTGCACATTCCGATCCAGGATTGGACTAGTTTCAGCTTGATCCTACGAGGATCACCTTCTGTTATCACCGATAACAAGTCGGTTGTCGATTCGTCGGTTTACGACTCAACTTTAATTCACTCTCACCACTCAACCTAAAGGCTTTAGCCCCAATGGTTTGAATTGTTTCGTTGGGTTTTCACTTGGACTTTATTGAATGACCACTTAACAAAGATGCCGAGTATTTTATTTTGGAAGGTTGGACGAAGGTTGGGGTTTGTGTGGCTAAAGCGAGGGGTATGAGTGTAGAGAGTGGTTAATTTGGGCCCGTGTAGTGTGTTGGCTTTTGGTTGAATCTTTGATGTGGTTGCAGGTATGTTTGTGGTTCGTAATATGGATCTGACTACTTGCGATCACATATAAATGGTTGAAGGGAGTCTCACTGTGATTGTGAGAAGTGATCATCTCGTATTTATGACCCTCTATACGTGTATATCCCAAGTGTACGCGCGACCTATTGTCAGCGCGCACGAGAGTTTGAGCTGATTATGCGCTGTGAGAAAAGGGGGATTCCTTTTTGCCTTTTGCTTTTTAGAATTATTATAGTTGGACGTAAGAGTCTGTGGCAACTGTCAAAATCAAATCCCTTGACTTCTCTCCAGACCCTGGATGATGGAGCTCGTCTCCAAAGCGATAAAACCCGATTGCCACAACAGACAGGAGCCTGTGTACCACCCACTCTCCACAGGGTGCAAAAGAGGGTGTGGTTCTCAACAGACTTGGCGGTTGTCTAGCGTCGAGAGTTTAACCCCTCAAGGTGCGTGTCAGCCGATACTCGAGTGTCGAGCGTGACCCTCGAGACCGTTGAGGGCCACGTGATTATGGGTACTAAATAGTACTCCATCGTTGTGACTTCTTGTGTATGCTTGCTAGCTAGTCAATGTGGGAAAGCCCTGCGTCCTCACGGTTTTATCTTAAGTCTCGCGTGTGACGCTGAACCGTTTTTTGTGTCAAAAGGTTATGAGTTATATACTAAAGGGACTAGGAGTGTTTTGTTTGTGTGAGCAACTTGATTCTTTGCTTTTGGCGTGGTGTAACGCGTGGTAAGAAGGATGCGTCCTAGTCGACCGTCGACGAGTCGCGCTTGGGACTTCAGCCCCCGATGCGTCGGTTAGCGTACGGGTCCGATAGAGGCGTGGGACCACGCGTACCCCCTATGCTACAACGTACGAGAAACGCCCTCAGTTGGGCCACCTCTGCGATTGCAACTGATTAGCTTTCGCACGTGGTTCGGTAGCTCGATGGGGATACACCCGTTCAAGGGTGGTGACAGCCCCTTGGGCGGAGGTAAGTTGTACCTCACGTGGCCGTATCCTGTCGTAGGGGTTCGCGAGAGCTATGGCTGGCGCACTCGGCCGGAGTGGCGACGGAAGCTCCATTGCACCGCAATAAAAGGATAAAGTCCTACCATCAAATCCTGCGTAATGCGGTCGAGGTGCTCCCCCTGCAGGACCGATGCGCTCGGCAACACAACCTTCTGGCCTCAGCGCCCAACTACTCGCATTTACACACAAGCGCATCAAAACTTCCACACTTGATGTGAATGAGCAATCTGTTCAAAATGTGGTTAGCCAATCCTTATATTGACTCGCACTGAGCTTCAACTTGTCCCTGCCTCTGCTTCTTGTGGCCTGACTTGGTACTAGTACTACATCCCCACGACCTACTTGCTTCAGATGTCAAGGCCTGGTACTTTCCCTGAATTTTCAGTGGTGTGATGTTGCTTGGGCTTATGAGTCACGACTTTTCACCTGTGGAAAATTACTTTTGACTGTGGGTTGTGACTCTTGCCTCTGGGACACGACTTTTGTCTGGGGAAGTGTCCTTTGCCTGTGGAATATGACTTTTTAATATGACTTTTCAATATGAGACATGACTTTTGCTTATAGAACACAACTTTTGCCTCTGGGATGTGACTGTTTACCGGGCGCCTGTTGGACTTTACTCCTAAGGTACCAGACTGTGACTTTTCCGAAAGCGACTTTTGCATTTTAGTCTCAGGACGTGACCCTTCAGCCGGTCTGCGCCAGACTAGACCTTTGGGATATTTGACAGTAACTACCACAACCTGACTGACTAGGCCTCTACCCATTTGGAAACTTAGACCCTGAAATTCGAATTTGGGGTCTGAATCGTGGAAGGCCTTTCACGCTCGCCGGCCTAATTTCAAGGTCCTCCGAGAAAATTATCAACTTTATCTGTCAATTATGTTAATTCCTATTTTAACCCGTTTATAATAAGACACGATATGCGGTGTTGTCTCGATCAGCTCCTCTCTTGTAAACCAGCGATCTTTTGAAGGTTCTTGGTATGCAAACCTAACCTTATACTGTCGTTATGGTCCCACCCCTGCGTCCATGTCTATAAACATGTTCCCCAACAATCCTATCCATATTGTACTTTCCATCCATATCAGGGGCAATCATCAATCTGCGAGTTGGAAACAGTTCGTTACTAACGCAAGGCAGTAACTTCGAAGCGTGAAACACCGGATACATATGCAAATGAGGAGGAACCTCAACAACATACGAAGGACCATCACCAATCACATCCATAATTTGCCACTATCCTCGATAGGCAGGCAGTAACTTATGAGAAATGTTCTCCTCAGGGAGAAATTCTTTCAACTTTACCCACAGAACATATCTCCTACAACAAACTGTGAAGGTCTGCAGTGTTGAGCGCATCGGTCCCACAGGGGGACCCTCCCGGCCACGTCACGAAGGAGGTGGTCAATATCACGATACAAATGGAGCTTCCGCAGCCGCTCCGGCCAAGTGCGCCAGCCATACCTCTCGCGAGCCGCTACGACAGGATAGGGCCTGCGCGACGTACAACTTACCTCCACCTGCGGGAGCTGTCACCGCCCTCTCGGTGGGCGTATCTCCCCCGAGCTACCAGCCCACAATACGAAAGTTAATCAGTTGCAATCGCATAGGTGGGTCAGCCGAGGGTGTTTCTCGTACGATGTAGCATTGGGGGTATGCGAGGTCCCATGCCTCTATCGGACCCGCACGTGAACCGACGCATTGGGGAGCTGAAGTCCCAAGCGCGACTCGTCGTCGGTTGATTAGGACGCATCCCACTCACCACGCGTTACACCACGCTTTTAAAACATAAAATTAAAAAAAAAACACTCAAACAGAATACGACAACACTATTAATCCCTTTAGTATCCAACCCATAACCTTCCGATATGGAAATCGGTTAGGCGACGCGTGCGAGACTTAGTATAAAACCGCGCGGATGCAGGGTGTTCTCATATCGACTAGCAATGCAAGCATTCGCAAGCAGTCGCAATGATGGCGTACTATGTAGTACCCATAATCACACGATTCTCGATAATCTTGAGGGTTGCGTCCGACACTCAAGTGTCGCCTGATACGCGCCTTGAGGGATTAATCTCGCAACGCTAGACAACCGCCAAGACGGTTGATCACCACACCCTCTTCTGCACCTGCGGAGAGGGTGGTACACAGGTTCATGCCTGTAGTGGCAATTGTCTCTTATTGCCTTGGAGACCAGCTCCATCATCCAAGGTCTGGAGAGAGGTAAGGGGTTTGACTTTGATGGCTGCCACGGACTACAATGTCCAACCATAATAATTCTAAAATGCAAAGGGTAGAAAAGAGTCTCCCTTTTTTCTCAAGGCATATTATATTTATCCTTTACGCACGGTCGCAATGGGTTGCGCGAATGCTCAAGGCACATGTATATACATATATAAAAGGGGTCAATAATATGGGACGATCACCTCTCACAATCACAGTGGGACTCCTCTCAGCCATATATATGTGTGTGATCAAAGGTAGTCAAACCAAAAGTTTGAACCACAAACATACCTGCAATCACATCAAAGATTCAACTAAAGTCCACACACTACACGGGGTCAACTTCAAACATTCTCTGCACTCACACCCCTCGCTTTAGCCATACAAGCCCCAACCTTTGTCCAACCTTCCATAAATAAAAGCACTCGGTATCTTTGTTAAATGGTCATTCAATGAAGTTCGGGTGAAAACCCAAATGAAACAATTCAAACCACAACGCCTTTAGGTTGAGTTGACAAGAGTGAATTGGAGTTGAAACGTAAATCAACGAAACGACAACCGACCTGTTATCAGTGATAACAGAGGATGATCCTCGTGGAATCGAGTTGAATCTAGTCATGATCCTGAATCGAAACGATAAAAAAAACATGTAACACATGACAGATTAATGCCCAAGGTTAACTACCAGTATATGGGGAATAAATCTCCATAGCACATTCTTACTAAAAATCCTCTTGCTAACTAAGTCAAGTCTACCTCTAAATCAGTGCCCAAAGAAAGGTAGACCTTTGGCAGCATCTCCCCTATGCAGGGTGGATTGTCAGGATCGCCACCTGTCAAAATATAATACAACTCTTTTAAACTAAGAAAATTTCATCAGTGCTTCCCATAGGAAAAGTGTCTTTTCATAATTTATACTCGTTTGAATATGAAAACTGAAATAATCTTTAACTCTAGAAAGTCTAATTTTGGGCACCATCTCCTTCAGAGAAGTAGACTTCCTAGATTTATACTAAGTCAGATAAAAACTCGAACTGAGACTCGAGTTCCATCAAGACAAAATTAACTAACTCTTTAGGTTTGCAAAAATTTCGGGAGCGCTTTAGAAGTAGCTTTCCATAATTTATACAAAGTTAAATACTGAATCTGAAAATCCCGACTTCCAAAAGTCAAATTTTGTATAACTCCCTGAATTAGTAAAAATTTGGGCAACACTTCCCCTAGAAAAGAAGGTTTTCCATATTTTTACTAAGTCGGATATACAACTTAGACAAAAGTAGTCAGATGTGACTAACTCCTTGGTTTTGTAGAAATTTCGGCAATGCTTCTCGAAGAAAAAATACCTTACCAAGATTTATACAAAGCCAAGTATAACAAGTATAACAAAAGTAGCTTAAGAAAAAGTAGCTTACCAAGATTTCTACAAAATTTGTAAAAAATGCGAGAATTGCCCTAAGTAAAAAAAGTTAGCTCAGAAAAAGCAAAAATTGAACTAACTCCTATAGCTCTTGCACGTGGCGAGCAACTAAAGCAACTACCTGTTAAACTGAAACTCAGACTAAGTAGAGATCTCACTCAGCCAAATGCAAGGCCAAACCACAATGATTAGTACTCTCACCCATTCCCTAGTCAATTCCTCATAGAGTAGTTCATGAAACCCTCAGATGATTTATCCCTTTATACCCAGCTTACGTATGGCATGGTGTTAGACCATTCTACTTAGAAACAATGCCTAGCATGCCTTAGGATATACACGAACATGTTGCACAACTACTTTTCTCTTCTTTAGTCATATGATTAGATCATTCTGCTTAGAAACTATGTCTAGTCGCCCTGAACTGTTTAATTTCCAAGATTTAATAATTTATGACTTGTGTTCTTAAAAGAAAGGAAAGGAAAATATGGCCAGGGGACTGAGTCATTCTGCTTAGAAACAATGCTCAGCTTGCCCAAATTACTTTCAGTTATACTCTGTAATTTCCCTTCTCTTCTTAATGATATGGCTTAGCGCTGGACCATTCTGCTCAGAAACATTATCCATCTGTCAGTTCACATGCAAATATAGATAAAGTACTTTTCTGTTATACCCAGTTTTTACTCATGTGCTTGGTTTCAGGCTAAACCATTCTGCTTAGTAACAATGCTTAGCCTTCCACCAAAAATCCTCCCTCAGAAATAAAACAGAAAGCTGAACCATTCTGCTTAGAAACAATGTTCAGCTCATCCTAAATCACTCAAAGCATGAAGTTGGATCCCTTAGCCCAACTTCAGTCAAAGACCCCAAAAAGAAACAAACAGACCAAGCCATTCTGCTTAGAAACAGTGCTTGGTCCCAAAGATCATCCAGGCAAAACCCTCAGAAATAACCACAGCAACCAGGTCATTCTGCTTAGAAACAATGTCTGGCCCTTCAGAAAATAGCCAAATAAACATAGCCCTGGGCCATTTTGCTTAGAAACAATGCCCAGTCTTTGGTTGACCCTGTCAAACGTATGCAAAACTGCCTTCCTCCCACCTTCCTCGAGTTCATCCCTTAGTCTGCTTTCAGTCAAAATAAAGAAGAAACTTAAGCTTTGCACACACTTTCCTTCCATTCAATCTGATTGAGTCATAAAAAGAAAGTAAAGTCATAGGGAAACACATGAATACAACAGTCAAACTAGAGGGAGATAGTCAACACAGGGATGTAGTGGGTTCATACAACTAGAAAGAAGTATACCTGACAATTCCCTGCCTCCAAAACCTCGCCTAGGTTCCGGCAGAGCTCCCGCAATCTATGGGCGGACTCCCCACAGAGTTTTGACGCATTCCTACGGGTTGCAAATCCCGCCTGCCGCCTTCCTCTCAGAACCAATAGACTAGACTCAGAGTAAGAAGGGCAAAAGGAGGGGTTTCATAGTCTCGAGATACAGGAGAGGGATTGACTCCACTCACAAGAGAGGACCTTGAAACCTTCATGCGCCTGAGGGCCCCGCAATGATGGCCAAAATGCACAGAAATGCCGCCAACTGGGGTTAGAATGCTGAGCCACTGTCCATGACACTCCTCCAAACCGCAGTAGAGTGGCCAAATCACAATGGAATGGTCAACTTGTGGCGAGACACAGAACAACGGCACTCTAACAAGCCTCCAAGCCGCAGTGGTGACTCCCCTACTCAATTTGACCACCCCTCTCTAGCCAGAACATCGTATCCTCTAGCCGAGATGCGCCTCGCACAACCTATAGGCATAGTGTTCGGAAAGAACCCCCGCCTCTCTCCGGCACCTGAGTCTAAAACCAGGTGGACTTGGTAGTGCGCAGCGATAGCTCAGGCGGAGCAACAATAGTTGTTTTTCATCCCGCTGCAACAGCTGCGCTTGCTTGCCCTTAGTCCCCCACCCGACAACTGATTGTCGTTGTGATACTCAAACGAGCCAACTGGAAGGAGAATGAAGTAATGGGATCCCCAACAGATTGCATTCGAACAGAACACAGACTGTGTTCAAATAACACTCAGCCCAACCTTAGAAAATACAGTTAGTGATAATGCTCAACTTACACAACAGCAACCCGTCAACCGCTGACTGTAACTGCGACACGGACTGTTGAGCACTGCAATTGTTAGGTAAATATCCGTGCGTCCGAAGCATGTAGTTGCATGGCTACACTCATGCATAGGCCTCACTATGCACTTACCGCAGTAAGCAATACAACGATCAATCGACGAACTTGGCAGGAAGATCAACAATCACATTAGCAAAAGCAGAGATGACCAGTATCACAGTCATCAAAAACAAAGTTGGGGCCGCAACCACCATCCATAAAATCAAGAAAGATTTTTTTGTATGTCAATCAAACAAATAGCTCTACCAACTGGGAATGACCATGCTGTATTACAAAGTGAGTTTACCATCCCCCTTTTTCATCTCTTCTGTCCCTTTTCTTCCCGCCCCAAAACACGAACGCACCTGGTCATTACTACGGCCAGGTTCGTTCAAAGTTGTTAGTAAGATAGGGACAGAGTCACAGGCGGGACGTGCAATAGCCCGCAGAATGGGATAGCCAACTGGATGGCTACAGGGACAATCGTGCGGCGAATGGCCTCGACGATCTTGCAACACGAATCTTCATACAAGAATGGGTAGAAATCTTGTGTTAGACATGGAATAGATACATCGCCTGCACAATTGTGACCTTAGTGTCCCCTAGGTCGGGCAAAACGTAGGCCAGCGGTGATCATGACTCTGCGAACTGTGATCAGTTGACCGTTCTCGTAATACGAAAATGAATCTCCTAATAAAGTGTGCGAAGATACATCCCAGTATTTTTAGATTTCTGCCCGTAAGTACCACACAGTCCCGATTCTCCAGCTACAAATACTGACTTTCTTTCGCTAATACTGTTGTCACTACCAAAGTCTTACCGATAGCTCTATCTCGCCAGGAGTCCTAAAAAACCAAGTGAAATCCAGCCCGCCATATCCTTCTTTTTAACACCTTCGCGCACCTCAACTTTCTCCTAGCACATTTCCCACTAGTCCTCTCCTCTACCCAACTGCAGATTTGGAATCGTAAATCCCGAGAATCCCCGGCTAACACTTTTACTAGCCCGAAACGATTCAGAAAACACCGAGATCAGTAAACTTTCGTTCTTCCTTCGTCGTCTTCCCCGTTCTCTCCCCACACTCAACTTTCTCTTCTATCTCTCCTCATACGCAGCCCCGTTCGCCGAACCAGGCCCATCATTCACTTCGCCCGAGCCGAAATACTTAGCTTACTATCTTCTCTCATCCGTTTTCACCGAGAAACGAACCGAACATGCACCTTTTACTTCCGCCATAACACATCTCCCATTTCGCCTCACCGCCTCTTCCTTCGAATGCATCCAACGGCTATCCCCTTCCAGGTTCATTTTTTCCTTTGCTACATCCGCTACATTGTCTTTTGTGCCGACCCGCTCACCCTCTTTCGACTCTTCGAAGCTAACGCACCGACTCGTAGCGGCCAATTTTCACTATTGGCGATCTGGTAGGTCGTTCAACTGCTTTGGCTGTACTGGAGAATTTCAGGGAGACTCCTCGCCTTACAGCCTAGTTCGACGAACGATTCATGCATCCATATCGCCACGAGCCTCCACTAGGCTTTCCCTTACATAGATATTGGCCACGAAAGTGGGGGCGCGGGCTTACTGTAGGTCTAGGCCTAGAAGAGTCGGGCCCGATACGAATCTTGGTTGTAGTGGCGACTCTGAAAACCATGTGGGGGGGGAGGTTTTCCTTGCAATCCGCACCTTCCGACAGTACTGCCGCAGTCTCCCCACCCTGTCCCGGACCGCTCCTCACTACTGCCCCAGGGTATGACCCACCCTCCATTGGGTCCAACGAGTATGTTCGCAGTCAACCTCCTATAGTGGAGTCTCGGCTGGCGGGCAGTGCGCCCGCAGAGGGCTCATGCCACCGAGGTCCTTTCCACCTCGTGGGCTGAATCACCCACCGGCCCATATGTACATTAGCCACCAACGATCCCAGTGTCGTGCCCTGCTTAAGAAGATCAAACAAAAATAAAATTAATAATTAGGGAAAAATAATGTTTTCGGAGGATAAAAATAAAACCATAAAGTAAGGAAAAAGCTTCGGCCTCGTGGCTACAAAACCATAGGGGATAGCCTCGCCGGCCCCTCAACCCCATGGTCTCTTCGCGTCACTCCCACGCTCCCGTGCCACCGCTTGCTGGCCTCGATCCATGAGTCTCCCCGTTGAAAGTCTGTCACCATAACCAATAGCGCTAGGCCCAAAGTTGAACCTAGTACTAGTGGATACTAATATAGATCGGTACTGCGCCGTGCGCAAATCTACTGAAATGTTTCAAGCCACATTGTCGTCGATGCCATCCTCCGTACGTACGCACACGCTGCGGTCAAGCGTACCAATCGAAAGACGAAAAGATCACACGCGCCGTAAGTCTACGTGCCCACACACTCCTTATTCCTAGTCAGCCACTTAGTCAGCATAAACAACAGACACGACCGCGACTTGCGCAGCGTACTCAGAACCTAAACCAAGCTTATTCTTTGTCACTTGCAAAAAACAGGGCAAATATCCTTGTAAGGCTATTCGCGTCGACAACGGTGCTTATTAGCCTGCTCTATCATTTGATGTTGTGCCTTGCTAATGTTTTCCTCGACTTTACCTAAGTCTTTCTGATATTGTACAACAAACTCCCTAGTCCCTGGAGGAAGTCTTTGTATCTGATCAGGATTCAAACAGTCAATAGGT
>BFEA01000010.1:6852566-6887936 GCA_003427395.1 Chara braunii | reverse complement strand
CAGGATTCAAACAGTCAATAGGTCTACGAGCGCGCCATCCCAAATGCAGTTCAGTAGGCGTTTTAGACGTAGATAGATGCACAAAATTGTTATAGGCACTAACAACCTTTGGAAGACGTTCATCCCAGTCAATTTGATCTGGTCGGATGTACATTCGCAGCGTCTACTGTAACAACTTGTTCATCTGTTTAGTCTGTCCATTAGTTTCGGGATGTCTACCTGAAGACATAGTCAATTTGGACCCATATACTTACATAAGTTGTTGCCATTGCTCACCTGTGAACCGCATACCCCTATCACTTACAATAGTCAAGGGATGTCGAAAATAACTTGACTCTTACCGTTTCCGCTTTTTATCTTAGTGTCCATAAAGTTTATAGACACGAAGTCCTCGGGTCCTGACGAAATAGGCAGCGATCTAAGCAATCCAAGGGGAGGCTATGTCGAACCCTTGTTCCTCTGACATACTTGACAGTCTTGTACATAGGAAATATAATCATGCTTCATTCGCGTCCATGTGTAGGAACGCAAGAGGTTAGCGTATGTCTTCCTCCATCCAAAGTTCCCTTCAGTATCGTGACTTTCCCCTAGAATTATGTTGCGGATTTCCTCACTATTCGAGATACACAGTCGGTCGTGGACGTCTATTTTCTCAAACAACAGTCCTTGAGTTACCCTATAGTCTGGGGCTTCATGCGGTGCGGTTGGCACCTTGTTCATCAATTGTCTATAGACTGGATTAGTCTCATAGGCAGACTCAATCTTTCCTTGCAACTCGGTGCCTGCATCTAAATATGTTACAATGGCCCCAAAGAAATCAGCTCTTCTTCTACTCAACACATCAGAGACAACATTATACTTTCCCTTCACTGCTTCAATTCAAAGTCCAATTGGTCAATCTCCTTGGCCCACCTAGTCAATTTAGGTGTCATTCTAGCCCGAGTTTTCAGCCAGCGAAGTGTTTCATGATCTAAATACACTTTGAAGTGGCGTCCTAGCAGATAATGTCGCCAATTGTTCAATGCTTCCCGTAGAGCAAACAACTCTCTCTCATATGTGGAAGCGAAGACTTTCTCACTAGGCAGTCTACAAGACAAACTCAACAGGTTTGTATCCATTGCCATTGTTTTGCTGGAGTACATCACCAATCCCGTATTGACTAGCGTCAGTAGTAACAATCAAAGGCGAAGATGGGTCTGCGATTTTCAGAACTGGATATTCAATCAAACACTTTTTCAGACGCTCAAAGGACACAGTGCAATCCTGGTCCCATTTCCAAACAGTCTCTTTTCTAAGCAGTCAGCGCAATGGAGCAACGATTACCGTGAAGTTCCGAACGAACTTGCGGTAATAATTGGCCAGACCTGGGAACAAACGCAGTTCCATCAACGTGCGCGGGTTAGGCCAATCTCGAATAGCTGCAATCTTTGCATCCTTTGGTTTGATCCCATCTCCATCCACAACATGTCCCAAATACGAAACCCGATGGTTCCGCCACTCACCCTTCTTTGGGTTCAACTTGAACTTTGCTTCACCCAATTTATTTAGCACGGCTCGAAGACGCTCCTCATGTTCACTCAGATTCTAACTGAAAACCAATATATCATCTAAATAAACAACAACAAATTTATCAAGCCTTTCACAGAAGAGCTCATTAATACATCGCTTGAAGGTTGCAGGGGCATTCATTAGTCCAAACGATATTACCACAAATTCATAGTGGCCATATATAGTTTTGAAGGCCGTTTTGTGCTGATCCTCGGGCAATACCTCAATCTGGTGGTAACCTGATTTCAAATCAATTTTGGAAAAGTATGTACAACCCTGAACCCTATCCAGGAGATCATCTATCTGTGGTAGTGGCTCAACATTCTATACACATTCTTAGTTCGCCATTCTTTTTTGACACAAACAACACAGGTGCTCCAAATGGTGAGGAACTCGGTCTAATCCACCCCTTTTCAATGAGTTCATCTAACTGTCTACGCAGTTCATCGAGCTCCTTTGGAGACATCCTGTAGATGGGGCCCTTGGGAATCCTGCTACCGGGTTCCAAATCTATCTGGTGCTTGGTTTCCTGCTCAACTACTCCACTCGGGGCCTCTCCAACATCAGCGAACTCCACAAGCAACTTCTGCACATTGGGGGGAATGGGTTCTTCTTCTTTCTTATCTTCACGTACTGGCGCACATATGCAACAAACACTTGGTTGGCGAGGCCATTCTTGACCACATGTAGGGCGAACGTAGGGGCACTCATGCAACAACGGGATAGGCTACTGTCTACGCCGGATGGATGATACAAACCTATTTTCTTCTTCTCATCTGCGAGACTAGGTAAACAACACTCATGCTCACCCAATTTGATATTTGCATCCTCGCCCCAATCGGTTCCTAATATCATGTCAAAAGGTAGGCTATCTTCCACTAAGAGTGGAGTGCTACACTTTATCTACTTTTCCCCTTGCCTCCGACTGAAAGTATGCCTTGATCCCCTCAACATACTTGTCTACCACCATCTCCCTATTGTCTACCAACTTGCTAACAACGGACTGGTCTATCTTTTTTATCTTCAGCCCTCGGTGCAACTTCTGCAACCCTCTCTTACTTATATAACTGCGCGTAGATCCATTGTCCTATTCTTTCTCTACAAACTTCGACATCTACTATCAATAACTGTCCTTTTCTTTTCTTCATCTCCACCCAAGCGCGGCGACGAGTGATCAGTTCATCCCCAATGCTTGCGAGGGAACCACCTAGAGAGGTTCTAGCACAAGCAACCTCCGGACAGCTAACTAGGTGGGGGCCTACTCCATCAGTCTCAGTCTCTGCCACTGGGACCTCTGAACGGGAGGATATCAAAAAAATATGCTTGCTTTCAGAGTCCCGGTAGAGGTAAGTGCTACCTCTATTGGCCGTTCCCTTTTGGGTACCTGTACTCGGGACAAAAGAGAACGATGTGGTCGGGGTCACCACACTTGAAGCATTGCCCTGCTTCTTTGCGCACCTCTCAAGTCTTCTCATGTATCCCCATATGTTCTCAGGGCTTGCCTGCAGCGATTCCCGGATGGGGTGGGTATGGCTGCCTCTCTACCTCTACCCCCTGTGGAGAAAGGGCCTCTACCGCCTTGTGAGGGACCATTACCCCTACCTCCCACATGATAGCTACCTTTGCCACCACCCCTCTGGGCAGCGGGCCCTGTTCCTCCACCACGACCGCGACCTCCTCTACCTCTACCATGGCCTTGTCCTCCTGGTCGCCCCCCCCCCGCGGGTTGCAACAGCTGCATAGTCCAACCCCTGGGCCACGTGGCTATTGCTGTCCCCGACCATACCATAATCTATCTGGTCGTAGGACAAGGACTCTACACCTCCTTACTCGAAGGTGACTAGCAGATTGTCCTTACCCACTAGATTACCAGAAATAGTTTTGTCTTTCCATTTCTTGCCAGTCTGAAGATCTTTCCAATAATGACAATAGTTAGCTTCCTGTAGAAATCCAGCATGATCTACTGCGATCTTGCTAAATTTTTCGTTAGTCATCCCCTCTTCCTTTGTGCTGGGATATAACTGGGTCTTTAATGGCTCAGGGAGGGCTCTGGCGAATTGATTTTGAACCTGCGCGGGGGTCAGTCCATGTTTGGGACACTGTAACAGCTCATCCATGGTTGCCTTGAGTGTTGATGCACTTTTCCATTTCCTATCACTAATATTGAGGATCAGGGTTTCTGTACGACGGGCGAGGTTCTTATCTTCGATCTATCTTTGAGTACCTTGAAGAAGTCCTCTATTCTGGTCCTCTGCGAATACTGCAACATAGATATGGCAAAGCTGGCTGCGTCTCCCCCTAGACAAGAACTCGCCATGAGTACTCTATCCTAGTATGGAATCATTTGGGCATGGAGATACGTATCCATAGCCGCCTCCCAATGGAAGTTGCTTTCTTCCTTTTTCCCAGTATAGGTCCATGGCAGCTTCACATCATCTTTTGCCGCTGTTCGGCTCTTTCTGCCTTACCCTCCTTCATTGCCATAATAATTGGACCTTTCCCTTTTTGGTCTCCATCATCACCATCATCTCCTCTATCTCCTCCCCCACCACCAATCTACAACTTCCTTACTATGGCCGGGTCGGTCAGATTCTCTACGATGGCGTTGTCTAACTGTTCTACATACCCAATAATCCGCTGATCGATCTGATGAGAGGCTGCATGCAGGAAGTCTTTCCAAGTTCCCATGAATTCTCCCTAATGCATTTCGATTATTGACAGATTTCTGTAAAGCAGCAAGTTCTTCTGTTGTATGAAGAAGAGTGTCAGCGAGGAGGTTAATTTTCTCATCCATTGCCGCTTCCTTACCTCGCTGTTCCTTCAGCAATGCCTGCAATCTTTCTCCCTCCTCCTTCAACTGTTTTTTTGTCACTGTACTCTTTCCTCTTCGTGGCCAGCAGCTTTTGATTTAGTTCTCCCCTCTTCTCCTCCAGCAAAAGATCTCTTTCCTCCTCATCTGCAGCTGATGCCAATTTTTCAAAAAACAGTTTAAAAACTCACTTTCCTCTTCTTCGGCTGCTTCCGGCAACTCAGTCCAGTACCGGTACTTGCCCCTCCAAACCAACGCTTCCATCTGTCTGATCCTGATTACTCTCAGCCACCTCCACTGTCTGCTGGGTTCTTCTTCTCAACAACCCCTCACCTGATACTTCTTCTCCTTCTTCCTCTTCGTCTTCTTCTTCTTCTTCCTCTGTTTCTGCCACCTCTTTCTTTAATTTTTCCTCTTTTTCTCTCATCTCTTTTTCCATTTTTTCTTTCTCTGCTTTCAATTTTTCCATTTCCTCCTCCTCCTTTCTTTTCTTCTCCTCCTTCTCCCTTCTTTTCTCAGCCAGTCTACAATCTATTTCTGTCTGTTCTTCTGGCATCTACGGCTGTGTGGCCTTCCCGGACCTCAATACAGCGCTCGTAGAACATGTCCGCTAGAATCCGAGAGGGAAGATAAAGTGAAGAAGGGGGGCCCACAGAACGGACAGGGCCAGAAATGCGGACATGGGATAGTCATCCATGGTGATAAGAAGCACAGGTAGGTAGCCTCCACCTCCTCACCACGTAGACTTAGTCCCCTACTGCTACTCTACTAACTTTGAGTGTGTCTGCTTGCTTGCCTACTTCCCCTCCCACAATGCCTGTTACCTATTTGCTCCCAAGACTTAGTCTATTATTTTTTTCCAAAATGCTGACTGGTTGCTTGACTCAAAGCAAATCGAATACGTCACAATACTTTGACCAGACCAGCAGCAGAGACACCAAGATGTGGAAGGTACCAATCACTCAACAATCAGCAAGCAATACAGGGCTTAGCAGCCAGCGATGCACTTCACTTCAGTGAACGTTCCATTGGTGAAGCTCCGCGATCAAAGCTGTTTTTTTTTTTTTTTTCTCTCTCACCCGTGACCCAACCTGCCCAATTTCGTTTTTGTGCCACCCGCCCGACCCAAGAATTTTAATTTCCGCCTCAAGACGACTCCGCCACCCAAAATATTTTTTGAAATTTCAGCCCCACGCCCCACCCGCCCGCCACCCGAAAAAGGTCCTCACCCGGACCCACCCGCAGCTGTGAGAACATTATTACCCGCCTGCACCCAAGACCTATTTTTTTGCCGTCCGCACCTGCTTGTGCCGATGCAGCCCTCCCCACGACTCCACCGGTGTCGCCACCTCTCTACCTTGCATCGCTTGCCAGTGTCACTATGTCATGGTGTCACGCAGCGGTAAGGCCAGGTAAGTTGGGGGGCTTCCAAATTCGCCAAGTTCGCTAACCAAGGGTGAAGTTCAAAGAGGACGGATCAGGCCGCTTATTGTGGCTAGAACTGCTCCCTGCTTTGTTTAGAGAAAAACTGGGCGAGGGGCTGAATTGCTGGAATCGCTGTTTGTTTTTTTATCTTGGCCCCGATGTAACAGGCGACCCTGCGTGACTGCACCCGGGCCCACTTTTTTTGTCTCTCTCAACCTCGAGCCTGTGGACTGCACAGATGGACCCAAGGCCTTGTTCGTTTTTATTTTCTGGTTGGGGGGGCGAGGAGGGCTGAACGGCGCCAAGAGCCCAAGGGGGAGGGAGGGGATTTTTTTGGGTGGTCCTCAGTCTATGGGTCGGGTGACCCAGGCCAACGCTTCACCCACCTGTCACCCACGAGAAGGGGGACCCAGAGCAAACATTGACCCGCCCATGACCCAGAAATGCCCACTAGCTGCACAAGCCCGTCACCTACCCAAGGACGCATACGTAGACCCAAGCCCAACCCAATTACCTTGTGGGTCGGGTGGGGCAGGCGGGTGCGGCTGTGGGCACCCGTTGCCCACCTCTGTCCACGATTCACTCCAATGCTCCAGCAAGCAGGTACGTAATCACCATCCCCAACTTCGGCCACTTCTTCGTCAGCCTACTCCCCTGCGCCAGACTTCTCCCACTCCTCTCCTCACCGGCCTTAATCATTGCCAGCGCACCTCAAGTGGATGCAGCGAGCTTCCTGCTCCGCTAACAATTTGCAATGAACCTCTCAGTTCGTCACCTTGAGCACACACACACACAATACGAGAGCACAAAAAATCCACACTGGAGGCCAGAGAGTTGAAGTCCAGGTGAGCGCAGCTTAAAAATTCCAACAATTATCATATGAGCAATTAAGAGTTCTAGTCACAAGCGCTCAACCGTGTGATGCCAAGTAACCAGTATCCAGTATCATCATCCAAGTATGTGACTCTCTCACTGCTCCTCCCTCTTCTCTCTTTCTTGGTCTTCTCTCTGTCTACGACCTCATTGTGTCTTCTCTCTCTACTTGCATGCACTCCCACTCTCTACTACTTGAGAACCAGCTCTGAATACACCCACTACTATACTCTTCTGCTACTACTAATGCCAGCTACTAACTCTAGTGCAGCTATGGCTGCCTTCTCTCTCACACACAATAGCGCAGCCCGCTGGCCTCAGCGCCCAGCC
Organism: Chara braunii; assembly: GCA_003427395.1. Classification (NCBI taxonomy): domain Eukaryota; kingdom Viridiplantae; phylum Streptophyta; class Charophyceae; order Charales; family Characeae; genus Chara; species Chara braunii. The sequence continues at coordinate 6,880,951 of BFEA01000010.1, read as the reverse complement.
ACTCGCATTAGCGCACAAACGCAACAACACTTCCAGACTTGATGCGAATGAGCAATCTGTCCAAAATGTGGCTGGCCAGTCCTTATATTGACTTGGACTGAGCTTCAACTCGTCCCAGCCTCTGCTTCTTGTGGCTTGACTTGGTACTGGTACCACATCCCCACGGCCTGCTTGCTTCAGAATGCCAAGGTCTGGCACTTTTCCCGAATTTTCATTGGTGTGCTGCTGCTTGGGCCTAGAGTCACAACTTTTCGCCTGTGGAACATGACTTTTGACTATTGGTTGTGACTCTTGCCTCTGGGACACGACTTTTGCCTGCGGAAGTGTCCTTTGCCTGTGGAATACGACTTTTCAATATGGCTCTTCAATACGAGACGTGACTTTTGCTTATAGAACGCAACTTTTGCCTCTGGGATGTGACTGTTTAGCGGATGCCTCTTGGACTTGACACCCAAGGTACCCTTCTGTGACTTTTCTGAAAGCGACTTTTGCATTTTAGTCTCAGGACGTGACCCTTGAGCTGGTCTGCGCCAGACTTGACCTTTGGGATATTTGACGGTAACTGCCAGAACCTGGCCGACTGGGCCTCTACGCATTTGGAAACTTTGACCCTGAAATTCGAATTTGGGGTCTGAACTGTGGAAGGCCTTTCAGATTATATCTGCAGTCCGAAATTCTTTTTTTTTTTTTAATTATTTCAATGTCGGGATTTTGGGGATTGGGAGACCTACCGAGCTTGCAATTTCGAATTTGTTATTATTTTTATCGATTTTTTTTTAAACAGCAAAGTTCGGCCTCTTCAAATTTTGATTAGTGCCTCCTTATCTGGGAGATCGATGTGACCCCATGGGAGTGGGGAAGTGTTAGAATCTCATCTTCTCCCCTCCCACCCACCCCACCTACTCTGCTGTTCTTCTTCATCTTCTTCCTTCTCTTCTCCACTACGGCCGCAGTGGTACATTGCCACGTCAGCAGGCCACATCAGCAGGCCACGTCAGCAGTGATATGTCACCATGGTGACACATCAGCAGGCCACATCAGCAGACATCGTTGCCACATCAGCACCGGCCACACATGCCTTCCATCCTTCGATCAGCGACCACCATGATGGAACGCAAGGACAATGAGTCCGACAAGGACTATGAGGCCAGGCTGACCGACATGATGCTCGAGCTTAAGCAAACTTGCCACTTGGGAGAAGAGAGAAAGAGAAGATGAGGAACAATGTCGCCTTGCTGAACTCCAGCAGCAAGCACACGACGAGGCAGCACGACAGGCTGCAGATGAGGCACGACAAGCGCGCCGAGATGCATTATTTGAGGAGGAGGCCGGAGTATTGACCTTGGCCACCGACAGGGACACGTCGGTCAAGGAGGAGGGTGCCTCCGCAACCGTACGCAATTTCTCCACGGTCATCAAACGAATCATGGACTCGGTGGCTACCTGCATGGCCCAGCAAGAGGACATACTCACATTGGACCTGCACATGCAGTCATTGCTCGGTTGTGTACACACTTTGGAGCAGCGGTCAGTTGCAGCAACAGCTGTTGGCCCTCCAACATCCCGGAATGCGTCAACAGAGTGGAGGTGGACATGGGCGCCCTGAAGGACACGGCACAGTGTCGACTGGAGGATGGGATCTGCCGGCACACCTGAACGGCTCTGTATTCCGCCCCGTGTCTGTCACCCACGGGAGAGCTGTTTCGTGGCTCCTGCAACCTGCAAAACAACTAGTCAGTATCCAAGCACAAACACTCAAACGGACAGAAATCCTCACATGCTCTAATGCTGACAGTGATTGAGAAACATTTGGTCTATAATGATCAACTCGTTCCCTCCAAGCCCGGTGGTGTCTGAGAAGAAATCAACGACTCGCTCGCTTTGACGCATCGATTGCTGCCACTGAGCACCCCCCCCATTGCATCTACCTTTACTTCTAAACTGCAAATATACTGCGTTTGTTCGTGGTGTGCAATTAGTAAAGATTGTACGCCCTGAGTCAGGGTGTTGAGCTTAGTAGCTATCTCCGTCTCTTCCCTGATTTTCCCCATCCTAGTCTCCGCCGCTTTCAGATCCTTCTCTGCCTTTTCCGCCGCTTCCAATCGTCTTACCCTCTCTTGGGACAGCCTGTATCTCCATGCCATTTGCTGTTGTTTAGGACAGGATGTCGAGGTCGTCCCCAGAAGCAGTATAAAGTTCAGTTCGCATACCAGGAACCCGAGGACGACCAATGGTTCACAAGAACAAAGCTTTTGGAAACCGCTCCCGACATAGTACACGCCTATGAGAGGGAAAGAAAGGGCAAAGGTCCTGCCTTGAGTTAGGGTGTTTTCGGAGGACCTCGAAATTAGGACAGCGGGAGTGAAACGGTTTCACCCAGTTGACCTGACATTGCAGTCACAGAGATTCGATCCCTAGACCTGTGCCACAACCCTGTACATTGATCCTGTGTGCTAAGTGAGATTCGATCCCTAGACCTACCCTATACCTGTACATAGACCCTGTGTGCCGAGTAGGATTCAACCCCTAGACCTGTTTCACATCCCAAATTAGTCTGTAGTTTGGGCAGTAGGACTTGATCCCTAGGTCTGTAGATTAGCAGCTAGGTCTGTTACCGACAGGCTTAGGAAGTCTGTTCTAGAAGTCTCTACGAAGTCTGTTGAGGACTGGAATCTGTCTGTAGGTCTGTATAATCTAGAAGGTCGTAGGTCCCTGTAGGCCAGTCCAGTCAGCAAGTACCAGGGGTAAGGGCTGCACGTGGGGAAGGTTCTGGAACAGGCTGTGGGTTTCACACGTTTTGACCCAGAAGGCCAAACGTCTGGAAACTTCCCTGGGCCACACGTTTTGACCCAGGCCCACACGTAAAGAGGCAGCGTCCAGCCATTCATTCATTCGCCTGTGAGCCATGCGGAAGAGATGCCTTGGTAACTTGTGCGTGGAGGTCTGCAAGTGCCCGGAGAAGAAGTGGGCTGTGAAGAAGACAGCGACCATAGCGAACCAGCGAGGGAGACACCCGCGGCCATAGCTAGGAGGAGGAAGACGACAGCGGCCATAGCCGCCCAGCTGTTGATGTAGACGAGTGTACAGAGTGTGTGAGGCTGTGCTGAGTGGGGACATTCAGGGTGATCCTCGTACGTGGATACATGTGAGAGTGAGGGAGAGTGAGGCTGGTGGTAGAGACAGTGTTCGGCGGCCACAGCCGCAAGTTGTACAGTTGTTCTGAACAGAGTTTAAAAGCAAGTTCATTGCTGTTTCTGAGTTGGAAGAGTTTGGTTTGCCATCGGTTCTCAAGTGTGCATGTTGTGAGCAAGTCCAGAGTTGAGTCTGATTGCAGTCGGGTACTATGCAAAGCTGAATGGGGTAAGGGTATAGATGCAAGTTGGGCACTGGGACTGGGTATAGCGGGTATTCCCATCTTTAAGTGGGGTACAGACGCAATTTTCCCTCTTTAAAATAAAACAGCGCCTTGAGGTCCTGGTTCATTCCTATTCTTGGGAGCATCAGTCAATGTCCTTTGTCATCATATACACATTCTTGCTATTCTTTAGCTGGGTTCCGACTTTTTTTTTCCCACTTTTTTTTTCCAGCTGCATCAACTCATATACCAGTGAAACACTCGACGAGTATGATCACCACACACAGCTGATACCTTGTTCGTATCTTGAAATGAGCTGACGCCAGTGAGCCGATCTTCCTCTGGAACAAAAACGGCCTGCAGTTGAATGTCCCCATTCTGAACCATTCTCAGACCAATCTTGTTCTCCATCTTCGTTGCCGTGAGCCCAGCTGCACCTTTACGTACTAAGAACCTGACAGCCAAGGAACCACCCATCAAACGACGAGAAGTAACCTGTCAAAAAACAGAGATGGATAAGCGTAGGGACCATGAATAGGGGGGCACAAATGAACCATGAGGAGTACGAAATGCTGCAGTTGCTAAAGACTCCGTCTAGGTCATAAGCTCGAACATGTGCACACAAAAACGGACCACAAAGGACATACAACCCTGCAGCTGCTAAAGATTCAGTGTATCTTACATGCCCACTCGTGTGGGACTACCAGTAGCACCATGGAGTAACCGTGGGTATTTTTGCACCCCGAGTTTTGGGGCACTGCGGAAATCATTCTTGCTTGTTCTAATATTTTTCTTAGAAAGATCAGCACTCAATCTACGTCCCTGTCTTTTTTTCTATACTCTTTTTAAAGAGCAAGCCAGGTCTCGCATGACGCTCCCGCGGCTAGGCTACCAGTGTTGGGAAACGGGCGGGCGAGGGGCCGGGCCCAAGGGATTTCCCACGGCATTGTGTTATGAACCTGCTTGTTTGTTGTCAGAAAGCCAACGCTTGCTCACATAGACTTCCAGGTATGCCCATACGTACACAGAAGGAAGGGGAGAGGATGGAAGTATCACACCGCACAGGGAGAGATAAACACAGCGGAAGACTTGACCATGCAATATGAATGAAAACACTGACAGTGCAATTCGCTCCACAGAATCCTCACAACCAGTCACAAAGGAAAGACGAGTAGATCACATCCAGGAAACAATGAAGCAAAGATAGTTATAACCACTGTTTATTAAACTCAGAGTCTCGAAATGTCAGAATAACACCAGAACCATGGTGCGCTGCTCAGAAACGAGCAGCTTCACTCCCCAACCCTGAACAACCGCTATAACTGCCCCTGAGCCCCTGAAACATCAAGCACCACCCAGATACTGCCTCCAGAGGGAAGCGCCACCGTGAAACAGGCCTCTGAGGCCAAGCGCCTCTCAGAGGATGAAGAAGAAGACCAGCGCCACAGTATCTGATGAAGATGAAGTGCCGGAAGACTTCTCGGGTGGAAGTCTGTAGCAGCGCCACCTCTTATGACAAAGATGATCTCTGAGGAAGGAAGCTGCAGCTATGGCTGCAGCGCCACACACCCTGATACCCTACTCCTGAGGAGGGCTCAGCAGGGCACCAACCTCTCTCGCCTCCAGCAGACTCCAGATAGCTCAGACCTCTGAACAGCCCCACGTGCTGTCAAAGTCCAACGTCGGTCCCAGCTATGGCCGACACTCCGCAGGTCCAGCTATGTCCGTCTTTTCCAACGCTGAAGCTGTCACCACTTCCAGTTCATGCGTTGCACAGCAGCGACATACACGGTACCAACTGCCAAAAGCACCGAACAGATATCTACAATCTATCTATAGACTACACTAGCCTAGACACGACCTAGACCGGACTGACTGGACCGACCGGTACCGTTTCGGTTTCGGCCTCTCGGCCTCTCTCCTACCCGGCCATAGGCTATAGGACCGTCTATTGGCATAGGCCTTTAGGGCCTCTGTCCTAGGGGTAGCCCGGGCCTGCTATTTGCAGTAAGGATAGCTGTAGGAAATCCTAGTTAGTGTGGGCCTAGATTTTACTGAATGCAGTTATGTCCCTCACGAATTTCCCTACAGGCAGGTCTCTCGGTTAGCCCTCAACCAAACAAAATACGGAATCTATCCTGCCTATGTTACAGCTTCGGGTCAACGGGCCACCGGCGGCAGAAAACAGCAAGTCATTGCAGACCTACCCTCCCCCGGAGCGAGGACCTCCGAGCTAGGGTTGCGGGCGTGCAGATCTCCGAGGGTATAATACCTCCTTAGCTGCCTCATATTTGAGGACAGCAGACTTTGCTGTCTTGAGTTCTTTACGTGTAAACCAGCGATCTTCCGTATGTGGCTGGTACAGGAACTTCACAAGATACTGCACATCAGAGCCAGTACCCATCTCATCCTCAATCTTCTCCACTTCATATCCCGTCCCAGGGATCGGTGGACCAAATCAAGGGGGTCTGTATGGGAATGCACCAGCTGAAGTAAAAGGCAGCAGATTAGATGCATGAAAGACAGGGTAGGTTTGTAGATGCAGGGGAACATCGACAACATAGGATGGCCCAAAAGGATCAGCCCCCATTGTATCTAAAACCTGCCATGGACCCATGTATCGTGTCAACAACTTTGGTGAGATGTCCTCGTTTCGTAACAACTCAGAACTGAGTACCCACACCCAGACACCTGTGCGAATAGTGTGACGGGCGTGAGGCTGAGGGAGAGCCGAGGGAGAGGAGAGAGAGAGGGGGAGAGTGAGAGCACACACACACACTCACTCACTCGACACGACTGAGGGTCGGATGCAAACACAGTGGCAAGGCACAAAGTCAAAGTCTTGGATTGCGAATGCCGAAACAGCAAGTCACACTGAGTACGAGTACAGCAGCAGAAAACTGGTACGAGACTGGTCCCCGTACCGTACGGGGAGCCGGTATCGGTGACACGTACGGTACCAGGGGCACTTCTGCAAAGGGCCCGAGGGCAGAACTGAAATATACGGTATTTGAAAGTGACGCCCAAATTGCAGCATGGCGCCAGTTGTCCAAAATCCTACGGTACCAAACGAGGGGTTTGGAAAAAAGGTGCCAGGCCGAAAACGGGATGCAGCCGAAACAGCAAAAAGATAGACCAGGAATCGAGCCCTGGCGGAGTCCGTAACACTGTCCCCTCCCTCTAGAAGGCAACGTCCCGGCTGCCAAAAATCATGAAGCAATGCTGAAATCTGTGAAGGACGGGACGGGGCCGATCACTAGTTAACAAGTCGAAAGGGAAGAGGGGTATAATGTGGGTGGCATGGGCTGCGGGAGTAAGAGGGAACAGGGTTTGGTACCCGTGAACAGAGTTGTCCTACTGATGAACTAGGGGGGGTTGCAAGGAACAGGGTAGTCCTACAAATGAACTAAAGGGACGGTAGGGAGCAGGGTAGTCCTAGTGATGAACTAAAGGGACTGCATGGTTTGCTATAGGTTAAGGGGGAACAGAGTTCAGGGAACAGGGGACTTCTATTGATGTTCTACTGGGTAACGGAAACAATGGTCAGGGGAACAGGGGATGTCTATGGATGTTCTAGTGGGTACGGAAACAATGGTTATGGAAACAGGGATTTGCTAATGATGTTCTACAGGGTTGTCAAAGTCAGGAAAAATAAAAATGAAAATGTTTGTTCAGGATGCAAGCGCTGGTGTGTCCGAAGGAGTCGGAAGCAGAATCTCATGCAGGAACAAAGTGTCCAAGTGTCTTGAAAGGGGGTCTGCAGCGGTCTTGATCAGGTCTTTGGAGTAGGTGGCAGAAGCGGTCTTCAGCGGCTGCGACAGGTAAAGTCCAAGTGCTAGGGTGCGTCCGGTACACGAACTGCAATGAGGTCTGATCTGGAAGCAAGGAAGTCGCAGACTGATGCAAAAATCCATGTCACAAGTTGCTGCTCCAGTAAGTCCGCGAGTCGGGATGCCGACCCATGAAACAACATGGTGGCCAAACCAGCTGCATAATGTCCATGAACAGTGAGGCAGCAGGCCATCGTCCTCGTGCGGTTGCCATTAGATCCTTTATCGCCGGCGTCACGTAGGTTCACAAGCATTGGACAAGAGAGACAAGGTAGTGGAGAGGACAGATGGGACAAAGCTAGGCGAGGGCAAGGGCAGATCAGACATCAGGAATGAAGGTCAAGGGGAGGGTGGACTGGGTTCACGGGTGTGTGTAGAGCGGGGTTGCGAGGTTGCAGCAGGGTTTATGCCATAGTTATATAGGTACCTAGGACATAGGATTAACACGATCATAGGCGCGGACAAGTTTCATGGCGTTCTTAAGATTAGAGAGAGGTTCGCATGTAGATTCTTCGTCGAGGTATCCGGTCCATTTGACTTTGTATTCAGTGATTGGTTCCGGTTGATCAGATACCTGAGTGGTTCGTCGGCCGATGATGGTTTCGACAACGAATTCCGGGCCTGTGGGTAGCATAATTGGTGGAGGTCTAGGATATGGGCGGTCGGCGAACTGGGGCGGGGATTCATAGTATTCTTTTAGGTACTCAGCATGGAAGACTGGGTGGACACGACTCATGTCAGGGGGAAGTTGGAGTTTGTAGTTAACGACGGAGGTTTGTTCAATGATGGGGAAGGGACCGAGCCATTTGTTGGAGAGTTGCTTGGGCAAGTCGTGTTCAGGTTCAAAGCGTTTGGCAGAGAGCCAGACTTTATCCCCTACTTTGAATGATACGTCGCGTCTATGTTTGTTAGTCTTGTTGGCTTGTTGTTCTTGGGTTCGTTCAATGGCTTCGGAGGCTTTTCTCATGAGTTTGTTCATTGTTGCTATCCATTCATTGAGAGAGGGGCAGGGGGTGGATGGGTTAAGCTGCGAAGGAAGCAAGAAGTCGGAGGATAAGCGAGGGTGGTAGCCCAGGTCGAGTTAGAAAGGGGACATGCCGGTGGAAGGCCAGACGGCGTTGTTGTAGGCAATCTCGGCGGCTGTGAGCAACTGATCCCAATCGTGTTGGTGTGGATGTTTCATACTTCCGCAGGATTCTTTGGAGTGTATCATTCATCTTCTCTGTTTGTCCATCGGTCTGTGGGTGGAATGCAGTGCTATACTTGAGCGTGGTTCCGTAGGCCGTGAAGAGGTGTTTCCAAAATTGTGAGAGGAAGCGAGGATCGGGGTCACTGATGATGTTCTCGGGGAGGCCGTGATGGCGAGCAACATGGTCGAAGAAGAGTGTGGCGATGTCTTTGGCACTGTGCGAGGTCGTGCAAGGGACGAAGTGGGCACGTTTGGTCAAGCGGCAGGCAATGACGTAGATGCAATCATGCCCGCGGTCGGTCTTGGGGAGGCTGCACACGAAGTCCATGGAGATGGACTGCCATCGGTGAGTTGGGATGGGCAATGATTGGAGCTTGCCGGGTTTGGCCCGGTTCGAGGGGTTGACAACTTGACACGTGGGGCATGAGTGAATGTATGCCTTGACGTCGACGAGTAGGGAAAGCCGGTAGAAGTAGCGGGGGATGGTGTCGAATGTTTTCTGGAAACCGAGATGTCCTGCGGTCTTGGTGTCGTGGTGCTCGGCCAAGAGCTGAGTACGGAGGCCTCGTGYGTCGGGGATGCAAAGTCGGCGAGTGCCTTTGGTGTTGATGTAGAGGAGGTTGTTGTGGAGGGAGTACTTGGGGACTGGGTCAAGATCACGAAGCTTGTTGTAGATGGTGGCGAAGTCTGGGCAAGATAGGTAGCTTTGGGTGTATCGGTGATGGAGTGATGGGAGGAGTTAGATATGAGTCATGGCGGCGTAGACTTTCTCGGGGGGCTTGTAGTCGGGTCGTCGAGAGAGGGCATCCGCAACGCGGTTGCTTTTGCCAGGGGTATGGCAAATGGTGAATGTGAACTGGGCAAGGAAGTCTAGCCAGTGGGCTTGGCGTGGAGTGATATCTTTCTTGGAAAGGATGAAGGAGACGATGGTGTTGTCAGTGCGGATGGTGAAGTATTGCCCATCAAGGTACGGGCGCCAGACTGTGAGGGCATGAATCACGGCGAGGAATTCCTTCTCGTTGGAGGGCTAATTACTCTCTGCGGGAAGGAGCTTCTTGCTTGCGAAGGCGATGGGGTATTCACCAGGTGGAGCCTCGGGGTGAGTGGGTGAGTCCTTGATGGAGGGGGTCTCGGCGGTGTCGCGGGGGAAATGTTGGGACGGTACGGCTCCGATGGCGAAGTCGGAGTCGTCAGTGGTGACATAGAAATGGCGAGTGGGGTCGGGGATCTTGAGGACAGGGGCCGTGGTGATGTTTGCTTGAGTAAGTCGAAAGCGTGTTGGCGGCGACCATTCCAATGGAAGGGCTCGTCCTTGCGGGTGAGTTTGTGAAGAGGGTAAGAGATCTCGGAAAAGTTGCGAATGAACGGGCGGTAATAGTTGGCAAGGCCRAGGAAGGAACGGAGTTGGAGGAGGGTCTTGGGTGGGGGGTACTCGACGAGGGTTGTGACCTTCGAGGGGATGCCTTCAGCGGATACAATATGGCCGAGGTATTCGACGCTCGAAGCGGCAAACGTACATTTGCTGAGCTTGGCATATAATTTTTGGTCTCGGAGGATCGAAAGGACTTGGCGGAGGTGCTGAAGGTGGGACTCGAAAGGTGGGGCTGAAGACAAGGATGTCATCAAGGTAGACGACGACACAGACTTCGAGGAGGTTGCGAAAGATGTGGTTCATGGTAGATTGGAAGGTAGCAGGGGCATTGGTGAGTCCGAATGGCATCACGAGGAACTCGTAGTGCCCGAACCAAGAGCGAAAGGCGGTCTTGTGGGTGTCCTCCTCGCGGATACGGATCTGGTGGAAGCCACTGCGAAGGTCGATCTTGGTGAAGTACTTGGCTCCACGGAGACGATCAAGGAGCTCGGAAATCCGAGGTAGGGGGTACTTGTTCTTGATCGCGATCCGGTTCAAGGTGCGGTAGTCTGTGCACATGCGGAGTTCCGAAGTTCCACCTTCTTGACGTAAAGGCAGCTGGTTCCGAAGAGGGATGAACTTGGCTTAATGAACCCTTTTCAAAGAGTTCACCGAGTTTGTCCCCTAAGTGAATCGTGATCGGGGAGTTGTAAACGGTAGAGGGAAGACCAGCTTTGCGGACACACGCGTTGGTGATGAAGTTACCGGTGGCTCCAATGTCGAGGAGGGCCCGAAACTCGATTGTAGACGCACCAAGGGTGGCGGCGATGAACTCGAGGTGGAAACGAGATGAGTTGGCGGTGGAGATGATGGTGTTGAGGCGGCGTTGTTCGTTGCCTAAGCGGACAAGCCGATCGTGTCGGGCTTGTTCCTCAACAACATCGGAGAAGGTGATAGTGGATGGGTTTGGAAGAAGGGTAGAGGAGCATGAGGCAGTGGGAGGCGTTTGCGACGCCTGGGAGTCGTCCGATGGAGGGGGCCTCACCGGAGAGAGGGGAGGCAGACGAATTGTCGATGCTAGATGGGCCATCGGTGGGACGAAGGACGTCACCGATGGGTGGGCCGACAGACGCGATGTTGATGTCGGGCCAATGTCTTGGGGACTGTGTTCATGATGAGGAGGGACCTGCGCTTGCCGAGGGCGGTGATGCGGAGGTTGCGGGTCGAGTGGAGGCGGACTGGCGGGTGAATCGTGTGGCGTTGGGGCAGTTGGTTTGTTGGTGCCCCAATTGGCGACAACGGAAGCAACCCCCTTTTGCTTGGAGGTAGGTGCGCTCCTCAGGGGTGGGTTTCTTGAGGCGGGAGGGTGGGGTAGATGAGGGTGATCGGGAGTTGCGATCTTTGCGCTCCATTCTCATGAATTGGACGACATTGAGTTCCTCGGAAGTGAGAGATGAAGAGTCGAGTGAATCGGAAGATGCGTCGGGGTCAGGTGTGGTGAACTCGTCCGAGGAAGTGATGGAGGTGGTGTCTTCGGGGATGATGTGGTGGAAAAAGCGGGTGCGGGAGGGGCCGGGCAGGGGCTGGTGGTGGGGGTGGAGGAGTCGATCGTGGTGAAGCATGCGAGAGAGGAGGTCAGCAAGGGGCATGTTGGGTTCGTGGGCGAGGGCGGTTGCAAGGTCTTTGTGGCATACTCGTTTGATGCGGGAGATGAACACAAAGTCGGGAATGACGGTGTGGGGGAGGTGGTGGCGGAGGGAGTGAGAGCACACACACACACTCACTCAACTCGACACGGACTCGACACGACTCGGCGGACGCAAACACAAAGTGGCAAAGTCGCAATCTTGGATTCCGAACACAATGTCGCAACAAGTCACACTGAAGCACAAGCACTGAGGCCGAAAACTAAGATGTCGAACTCAGCTCGAGTTCAGTCTTAAGTATCGGACTCAAGTTGAGTCTCGAGGGCAAAGTGCAATTTGCCTCGGGACTGAACTGAAAATCGAAGGTTTGAGCCTGGGCGCCAGAATGCCAGATGGTGCCAAGTATCGAAATCTGAAAATGCCTGAGGAGGGATTTGAGAACGGGCGCCAACTGCAGAGGGCGCCGACAGTCAGGCACGAGAGATCACAGACTCAAAAATGAAATAGCAGCCTGGCACGTGGTAACCCGCGGATCAGGGATCGAGCCCTGGCTGAGTCCGTAACAGAGCTCGTCCAACTCGGCCGGAGCCATCCTATAGATTCTCCCTTTGGGTATTTTGCTCCTAGGGATGATCTCTACGACATGGACAACCTCCCTCTCTACGACACTTGTAGGCTCCTCGAACACATCAGGGTACTTAGCGACGACACTTTCTACGTCTGGGGGTGTTTTAACGGCCTCCCCTTTTGCAGAGACAAAGACCAAGTACATACCCTCCTCTTGGTTCTGTTTAAAATAATTATAAAAGGTCGATGCGCACAAACACCTATAGGAGTCGATCAACCTAGTAGCTTTATCCTTAGCTATTCTAACGGCCTCCCATTAGGCAATTCGTGCTTTAACACTTTCTTGTCCCAGTCGAACTGGGCTTGGTAACCTCGAGGTAATACATACCTAACAACATGTCAAACGGTAGGTCATCACTAAGCAGGAACAAAATCTTATGTATCAGTTCCCCTCCTGGATTGGAGAAAGTGCAGACCACGTCCTTGACGTAGTCCTCTACCAACATGCGCTCTTTGTTGGCCAGAGTAGATGCTACCGGTCTACTTAGGCGCTGCACCGGAGATCAGAGAGTCAAAAATGAAATAGCAACCTGGCGAGTGGTAACCCGCGGATCAGGGATTGAGCCCTGGCTGAGTCCGTAATAGAGCTCGTCCAACTCGGTCGGAGCCATCTAGACGCTACCGGTCTACTTAGGCGTTGCACCCGGTCTTGTAGGCGCAGTCTCTCAACGCTGTCGCGACTTATAAAGTTTCGAGTGGAGCCGATGTCTACAAAGGCCCCGCATTTGCGGTCCCCTACACCAACTTCCACAACGAAATGTTCCCCTCTAGGACCTCTACTTAGTGCCACCCAAGACTCACGAGGGTCCCTTGCCGACCACTCATTTTGTAGGTCCTCTAAGGCCTCAGACACATCCAACGAGCAGAGTATTGTTGGGTCAGGATGCATATGCGGGGTGACTAAGGAGTCAATAGCTTTGGCCAACTCTTGAAACGGGGAGGATACATCACCCACTTCAACGAGAGTAGCAACAACTATAACTTCTACTGACCCTATGTGTTTCCTGAGCCGGAACTCGTCGAGGCCCCACTCTGGGAAGAAGGAACCCCACCTTTAGGTGGTATCTTCTGCGGGACCTTTGCATTCTTACATTTGAACTATTGATGGCCATATTCGCCACAGTTAATGCAAGCACCTTGTTGGTAACGATCCCGCCACACATCTTGATCCAAACCCGCTCCAACCCATGTCGCTATCTTGTGCAGGTTTGGGGTTTGCCCCTGACTCCTCTGCTGTCCATTCTTGCTGCAGCCAGCTGCCTTGCCCTTAACTACGGCAGCAAGGTTGTTACCCTCAGCATCATCCTCGTCATCTATCTCTGAACCTTCCACAAGATCTGAGAAATCTTCGATCTCAGTCTTAGTACCATTGGCCTCGACCATCATCAACCGACTCCCTTTCTTCTTCCACTCTTGTGTACTCTTCTTCTTTCTCCTGTCCATATAGGGTGTCTGAGCACCACCTAGCGTAGCCTCTAAGTCTAAAGCCTTCTTGCTAAAGGTCTCAAATGTGTGATACTCTAGCCAAGCTTCGCTGGCTAACAAGTTCTTGATGTTTGTGGGAAGACACCTTAGGAACATGATCAACAAAACCTAAGGATTGTATTCAACCCCGGGGACGACAATCAATCGCTCTACAACAGAAGTGAGCTCGTGCACAGACTTGTACTTTTTAGTATCAAGTTTCAGCAACCCATCAGTTGCAATATGTGCCTGTTGTGGGTTGTGCTATCGCGCTTCCACTAAATCCATAAGGCTCTCTAGGGTATGGGTCTTAGCCCAATCACCCATATTCCTGCCGAACCCCTTGGAAAAAACCAATCCATTTAGCCAACGAGTTGCCGATCCCTCTAAATAGGATGCAGCAATTATCACTTCCTCCTCCACCAACGTCCTCTTTGTCCTCACCCACGTCAACATGCTCTCATCATCATACATACATTCGTTGCCGCCATGCCTTCCAGAGGCCAGCCTCTCTACCTGGGCCCGCTACTTCAAGCCAGCGCCAATGTATCCTTACTGCACAGAAGCATCGTCAGCGACCAAGTAACAATGTCGCTAGCGCTAGATAAGCGACGATCACTAACCAGCTCCGATACCAAATTGCAAGGAATATGAGTGTGAACGTTATACAGAAAACCAAGTTCCGAAATCACACAGATGTCCAAGTAGTCGTGTACAAGCAGAGAGCACAAATGCACCGATACCCCATCCAAATAAGAGCAATACAATGAAGTAATGAGCCAATGTTCAAGCCCTCAGGCCATACCAACACAACATCCAAAGTCGCTCCTCTCTGTCTGGTGCTCAGCACCCAGCCTACACTACTTGACTATCCTACCTACATCAGCATTCTTGCAACAGGCTCACTTCGACTCTCGAAGACCAATGTACATGACGTCAACACCATAGTCGACCTCTTACATGTACCAGGTACGTATCTCCTCTACCATTATCAGACCTTGTCCACCCACACTCGCCTCCTTCCTGAAGACCACCGATCGCCCTCTTACCCCCTAGCGCCTTGCAGCCCGGCTATGGCTGCTTGTGCTCCGCTGCCCAGCAGCGCCCCTCTTCACCACACATGCGCCCGCACGCGCTCTTGGCCTTAGCGCAGCATGCAGCCTCTAACCCAGCAGCGCAACAGCGTGACCGCGTTGCCTGCGTGGGCCAGAATGCCTAGGCCCTAGCTGTCCTCCTTCCTATATGGAAGTGGCAGCCCCTGTATGGCTACGTGTGGCCTGCCTGGAAGCTTCCAGTAGCTTCCGGTTGGGCCCCAGTGCCTGCGCCCAGACCCAAGGCCCTTTACAGATTAAGAACGGCCTAAGTCTCCAGACTTGGGCCGTTTGCTCCATGTGTACAGGACCCGGGGTAGGTACGTCGACAGTGCTGCCTTTGTGTAGGCCTGTGGCCACTTCGTGATGTATTGGTCGTGCATTGTGTGTATGTGCCCAGACGCAACTCCCAAGGCCTGGGCCAACTATATATCGCAGCTTAGTGAGGCTCATGCGTCCACTCAACCAACTGGCAGGCTGAAAAAGTCTGAGTACCCACACATGAAAATGTCGAATTTTGGCCTCTAGTGAATATTCTAGGGCGGGCACTCGGCTTGCTGGGGGCCTCTGCCCAAAACATGTGTATGTATGACAGGGGCCCCGTGAGGGCTCGTTCCTTGCAAAATACTGCCTAATACACTAAAGAAAGACAATCTTAACCTAAACTTAAGCAGAACTGATTCAAACAGATTTGTGAACTCTGGAAGCTTGAAACGCCTAGACGGGTTTCCCACCACGCACCCCTGGATCTTCAATGGCATCAACATTCAATGAACCTGCAATCAGACTCGCTTTCTTTTCCACTCTGCACTCATGCAAACAGATGGTGAGACACACTGGCGCACAACGCCCACTCAAAGCTTGGAGATATGGAAGTCGTTAGCACACTTCAGATACCGCTTTAACAAGTTATGGCGCATCAGCGCCTGTACACACCAACTCCCGTCTCCCTCTTCAACACCACTGTTCGCTTTTACTCAACTCCGGATCACCCTGGATATCCCACACGCATACACACACCCTCGTACACACTCACTCGCCTATCAGCTATGGCGGCTATGGCCGCTGTCCCTCTATGGCTACATCTATCTCCTTCAAGCCCACTTCGTCTTCGGGCCCTCTGCAGACCACCTCGCACAAGTCGCTCAGACAACGCTTCTGCATGGCTTACGCAGGAATCAATGAATGGCTGGGCGATGCCTCTTGATTTATACTTTTGTAAATCGTTGATCTGCCCCTTTCCCATGCCCCTGGTGCACACAGTCCCACACGATACTTGCTGGACTGGACTGTGACTGACTTGGACCGGTACTGCTGACTGCATGGGTTTGCACTGCCCACTCGATGCAGTTGCACTGCCGACGTACCGCAGTTGGGCTCACCACTTGCCCGGTTGCCTCTGTCTAAACGCGAGCAAACTTCGAAAGGCCACTTCCGGACCTTCCGGAAGTCTGTGGGCTTGCCCTTTCGAACACTGTAGCAACTACGACCTTGACCCTTCAGGACAGTAGCAGCTACGACCTTGACCTCTCAGAACAGCTACAACTACGACTTCTAGAGCTCACTAAGACCTCTATCCGACAGGTCTACAGATCGAACACCGACAACCTACGGACCTACGACAACCTACCAACTGTTGCGAACACACAGGTCACGGGTTCAACTCTCAGGGTTGACACAGAGGTCACCATAAATAGGGTCTTGCGCATACGTTTGTCTTACTTCCTCTTGCAGGTTTGTCCTCATATCCATATAGTGAGCTATAGCTCCAAAGTAATCTGATCTCCTACTTAGAGCATTTGCAACTACATTATACTTGCCTTTAACCGGTTTGAGCTCAAAGTCATATTGATCTATCTCAGCGGCCCACCTAGTTAGCTCAGGTGTCATCTTAGCCTGCGTTTTCAGCCACCTAAGAGTCCCGTGGTCTGAATAAACTTTGAAGTGCCTCCCAAGTAGATAGTGCTTCCAGTGCTCTAAAGCCTGCCTGAGAGCGTAGAGTTCCCTCTCGTAAGTCGAGGTAGCTACTTTCTCTGATGGCATCCTCGCTGACATGAACTCAACGGGTTTGTAGCCATTGCCGTCATCCTGCCGCAACACGGCGCCTATACCATACTGACTTGCGTCCGTGGTGACGACAAATGGCAAGGAAGGATCTGCCACCTTGAGGACAGGGTACTTTATCAACGCTCGCTTTAACTTCTTAAGAGCGGATGTACAATCTTTGTCCCACTTCCAGATTGCATCTTTCTTGAGCAACCTGCGAAGGGAAGCGGCGATAGTGGAGAAGTTCCTCACGAACTTCCTATAATAATTAGCTAGGCCTAAGAACGACCGCAATTTTGTCATTGTGCGGGCCGTCGACCAATTTCTAATCGCTGCTATCTTGCTATCCTCATGCTTAATGCCATCTCCATCTAAGACGTGGCCCAAGTACAAGACTTGTGTCTTGGCCTACTCACACTTCTTCGCATTGATCTTGAAGTTAGTCTCTCTCAACTTCACCAAGACCTGCCTTAAATGACCCTGATGCTCTTGGAGGGTCTTACTGAAAACTAGTATATCATCTAAGTACACTACGACGAATCTATCTAACCAAGGCCTAAACACATCATTCATGCAGCGCTGGAATATGGTTGGCGCATTGGTCAGTCCAAACGGCATCACGATGAATTCGTAGTGCCCATATCTAGTCCGGAAAGCAGTCTTGTACTGGTCATCAGGATAAACTTTTATCTGATGGTATCCGGACTTCAAATCTATCTTTGAGAAATACCTACAGCCCTGCACCCGATCTAGGAGATCGTCTATCCTGGGCAGCAGCTCAACATTCTTCGCTGCGATGGCATTCAGACTCCTATAATCGATACACATGCGAACTCTCCCTCCTTTTCGGGGACAAACAAAGCTGGTGCTCCGAAAGAAGACGAACTGGGCCTAATCCACCCCTTTTCGAGGAGTTCGTCTAGTTGCTAACGCAACTCCTCTAACTCCCTTGGGAACATCCTGTAAACTGCACCCTTAGGAGTCCTTCTGCCAGGCTCTATCTCAATGCGGTGCTGGATTGGCCACGGGGGTGTTGGCGGCTCTGCCAAATCTTTAAACTCTTCCATCAACTTGGCAATAGCTGGGTCTATTGGCTTCTCTTCAGTAGGCTCAGTGACAGGCCTCACGTTGTAGGGCCAAACCCCGATAGACTTTCGAGCCTTGATCGACCCCACTGTGGGTCCCAAACGGCTCGGCCCGCCCACGCTCATGCTCAGGGCGCGGGCCATTCGTCCCAGGGTCACCCCCACCTAGTGCTTTGAGATGGATGGGGGTGGGCCATCGCGCGAGAGAGCTTTGACATTGGGCATGTAGCTCACCCCTCACGCCGGGTGGTAGTCTTGCTCGTCATTCCACAGTGCTGAATTTTTTTTGGATTCTTGGTTATGTTCTCAGGCAATTGCTCTTTCCAATACGCAGGCAAGGGTTCTTTGAGATTTTCTCCTCTCTTGTGCGTAGGCTAAGCGTCATCCTTAGGCCGCACACCATTTCCCTAAGCATTGTGATCCTATGGAGTCACCGGGGTGCGGCGAGGCCGTCCTCCCCCTCGCCTCTAGGCACCCATCCGGTCGCCTACATTTCATTCACTCCTATTGACGCAGGCCCCTTAGTCCTTTCGGGGCCTTCACATGCATGCACACACAACTTCACATTTCCCTTGGCAAGATTGCACTTCATTCTCTCATTTGCACTCCAAGTCTCAAACGCAAAGGTCATTTTCATGGGTTGGTTTGTGCTAAGGGTCCCGTAGCCCCTATGCCCCTCTTCCCTTCTCATTTGCCGCCCGGTTCCTCCCGGTCCTATTCCGCTCAAAGCATCCCTAGCCATCACTTACTTGAACAATCCCACACAAAGCAAAGATCCGTATAATCCGCCATTGGGGGCCAACACATAGCCCTTCCCACATGCCTATCTTTCCATGCTCTTTGGCTGCTCTTTGTTCCCTTTCTTCTGCTCAATCAGCCCATCCTCTTCTCATAGTCATGCAGTCGGGAAAATGGTTGAGTCAAACTGACCTTTCTTCAACTTATACTTTCTCCCGGATTCCGCCTTTTCCCCACTCTTTCAAACGTTATTTCCTTTGCCTTCTTGGTGGCACAAGGGACCGGCTACCTTCCCCTTGCCCTCTTTCTCCACCAAGTGAGGTCTAATTTCTTTTACCGTTCGCACCCTGGCAATGTAACAAGTGAGGGGAGAAGGGTTAGTCGTATGCCAAGTGAGGGGAAGGGAGAAAGGGGGCAAGATGAAGAGGGGGAGAGAGAAAAAAAGTGGGAGAGAGAGAGAGAGAGAGAGAGAGAGAGAAGAATTCTATTCCTAATCAAATCATCTCCCCGTAGTAGTAGCCAAATGTCGGTCACCCATCCCATAGTGAAGGATCAACTAAGTATGAATTGGAATACTACAATGCACATGTAGTTGACAATGAGAAGCTTGAACTAGTGAAAGGCACATGCACATGGAGAAAAGATCAGCTAAGTATGAACCGGAACACTACAACACTCACGATCTTGACAATGAGAAGATTGAACTAGTGAAAAGCACATGCATATGGAGAAAAAATCAACTAAGTATGAACCGAAACATCACGACACTCACGAACTTGACAATGGGAAGATTAAACCAATGAAAAGCACATGCTCATGGAGGAGAGATCAACTAAGTATGAACCGGAACATCACCACACACATGAACTTGACAATGGGAAGATTGAACTAATGAAGAGCACGCACATAGGGGAAAGATCAACTAAGTATGAATCGACACATCACAACATACATGAACTAGACAATGAGAAGACTGAACTATTGAAAGGCACATGCACATGGAGAAAAGATCAACTAAGTATGGACCGGAACATCACAACACTCACGAACTAGACAATGGAAGATTGAACCAATGAAAAGCATATGCACATGGAGGAGAGATCAACTAAGTATGAACCGGAACATCACAACACACATGAACTTGACAACGGAAAGATTGAACTAGTGAAGGGCACATGCACATAGAAGAAAGATCAACTAAGTATGAACCGGAACACTACAACACACATGAACTTGACAATGAGAAGTTTGAACTAATGAAGAGCACATGCACATGTAGGAAGGATCACCTAGGTAGGAACCGGAACACTACAACACACATGAATTTGACAATGAGAAGATTGAACTAGTAAAAAGCACATGCACATGAAGGAAGGATCAACTAAGTATGAACCGGAACATCACAACGCACATGAACTTAACAATGAGAAGATTGAACTAGTGAAAGGTACATGCACATGAAGGAAAGATCAACTAAGTACGAACCGGAACATTACAACACTCACGAACTTGACAATGTGAAAATTGAACTAGTGAAGGGCACATGCACATGGAGGAAAGATCAACTAAGTATGAACTGGGACACTACAACACTCACGAATTTGACAGTGAGAAAGTTGAACCAATGAAAAGCACATGCACATGGAGGAGAGATCAACTAAGTATGAACCGGAACATTACAACGTTCACGAACTTGACAATGCGAAGATTGAACTAATGAAAAGCACATGCATATAGAGGAAAGATCAACTAAGTATGAACCGGAACATCACAACACACATGATCTTGACAATGAGAAGCTAGAACTAGTGAAAGGCACTTGCACATGGAGGAAAGATCAACTAAGCATGAACCGGAACATCATCATGTGAGAGTTGAGCAATGTATGTGTGTGAGACTTGCTCAAACACATGCCCATGGCTCATGTATGCAACCAAGGTTGAAATAGACTGCCATCATGTGAGAGTTGAGCCATGTATGTGAGTGAGACTTGCTCAAACACTTGCCCATGGCTCATGCACGCAACCCAGTTTGAAATGGAATGTCGTTATCTACTATGTGAGTGGAAAGCACAAGCTAGACTAGTCCCAAAACACAAGTCTTGAGCACGAAATCGCTTATGGAAAAATCAGAGTATTTCCTACTAGCATATGGGTGAAAATCAAGACTTACATTATACCAAATCACACGTATTGAGCATGAGATCATCCATAGAGGAATCGGAGCATCACCTACTAGTATGGGAGTGAAAAGCAAGAGTTGAAGTAGCCCATATCACAAGGATTGATCATGAAATCATCCATAGAAGAATCGGAGCATCTCCTACTAGTGTGTGAGTGAAAAGCAAGAGTTGAAGTAGCCCAAATCACAATTATTGAACAAGAGATCATCCATGGAAGAATCGGAGCATCTCCTACTAGTGTGTGAGTGAAATGCAAAAGTTACACTGGGCTATATCACAAGATCTGAGCAAGAGATCATCCATGGAAGAATCAGAGCATCTCCTACTAGCATATGAGTGAAAAGCAAGATCTACACTAGACCAAATTATAAGTATTGAGCATGAGATCATCCATGAAAGAATCGGAGCATCTCCTACTAGCATGTGAGTGAAAAACAAGATCTATACTAGACCAATTCACAGGTATTGAGCATGCGATCATCCATAAAAGAATCGGAGCATCTTCTACTAGCATGTGAGTGAAAATCAAGATCTACACTAGGCTATATCACAAGATTTGAGCAAGAGATCATCCATGGAAGAATCAGAGCATCTCCTATTAGCATGCGAGTGGAAATCAAGAGTTACACTAGGCTATATCACATGTATTGAGCAAGAGATCATCCATGGACGAATCGGAGGATCCCCTACTTAGCATGTAAGTGAAATGCAATAGTTGAAGTAGCCCAAATCACAAGAATTGAACACGAGATCATCCATAGACGAATCGGAGCATCTAAAACTAGCATGTGAGTGAAATGCAAGAGTTGAAGTAACCCAAATCACAAGAATTGAACATGAGATCATCCATAGAAGAATCGAAGCATCTCCTACTAGCATGTGAGTGAAATGCAAGAGTTGAAGTAGCCCAAATCACAAGAATTGAACATGAGATCATCCATGGAAGAATCGAAACATCTCCTACTAGCATGTGAGTGAAAATCAAGAGTTATACTAGGCTATATCACATGTATTGAGCAAGAGATCATCCATGGAAGAATCTGAGGATCTCCTACTAGCATGTAAGTGAAATGCAAGAGTTGAAGTAGGCCAAATCACAGGTACTGAGCATGATACCATCCATGAAGGAATTGGAGCATCACCTACTAGTGTGTGAGTGAAATGCAAGAGTTACACTAGGCTACATCACAAAATTTGAGCAAGAGATCATCCATGGAAGAATCGGAGGATCTCCTACTAACATGTGAGTGAAAAGCAAGATCTACACTAGGCCAAATCACTAGTATTGATCATAAGATCATCCATGAAAGAATCGGAGTATCACCTACTAGTGTGTGAGTGAAATGCAAGAGTTACACGAGGTTATATCACAAGATTTGAGCAAGAGATCATCCATGGAAGAATCGGAGGATCTCCTACTAGCATGTGAGTGAAAAGCAAGATCTACACTAGGCCAAACCACAAGTATTGAGCATGAGATCATCCATGAAAGAATCGGAGCATCACCTACTAGTATGTGAGTGAAAAACAAGATCTACACTAGGCCAAATCACAAGTATTGAGCATGAGATCATCCATAGAACAATCGGAACACTACCTACTAGTGTGTGAGTGAAAAACAAGAGTTTGAGTAGCCCAAATCACAAGTGTTGAGCATGAGATCATCCATAGAAGAATCGGAGCACTACCTACTAGTGTATGAGTGAAAAACAAGAGGTTCAGTAGCCCAAATCACAAGTGTTGAGCATGAGATCATCCATAAAAGAATCGGAGCATCACCTACTAGTATGTGAGTGAAAAGCAAGATCTACACTAGGCCAAATCACAAGTATTGAGCATGAGATCATCCATAGAAGAATCGGAGCACTACCTACTCGTGCGTGAGTGAAAAACAAGAGTTTGAGTAGCCCAAATCACAAGTGTTGAGCATGAGATCATCCATAGGAGAATCGGAGCACTACGTACTAGTGTGTGACTGAAAAGAAAGAGTTTGAGTAGCCCAATAGGAAGAAGAAGATGAAGAAGGAGAAGAAGAAGAAGAAGAAGAAGAGGAATAAGAAGAGGAAGAGGAGGAAGAAGAAGAAGAAGAAAAAAAAAAAAAAAAAAAAGAAGGGAAAGAAGAAGAAAAGGAAGAAGAAGAAGAGGAAGAAGAAGCATCCTCTTTCTTCCACTCACCTTGTTAATTCTTGGAGATGATGTCTCAATCTTGATGAGGCTTCTTCCTCCTTGCACAAAACACCTTCTTGGCTGTGGCCTCCTTCTTCTTCAAGCCTCTCTCCTTCCTCTCTCACTTTCCCCCAAGCTACCACAAGCTCCAATCACCATAGTTATGGAGTCCTCCCCTCTAGGAGGGCAAATGGGACTCCCTCTAGCCTCTCTTCCTCCTCACACACAGAGGGCTATGGCGGATCACCTCCCTAAGGCCAGCCTCACTACCACTAGTCTCTAGAGCTCCTCTCCCTAACTCATGGCCTCCACCAAGCTCCTAAACTGGCATGGGTTCCCCTCCCCTCTCTCCAAGTGAAAGAGTGATCATGTGAGCTCACTTGGGCAGCATGGGCACTCCTCATGCAATTCTGAAAGTGGCGGACTGAATTCCCAGCTTATGTAGGCTGAAACCAGCAGTCCGGTCAGCCCATGGGCCTCCCCATGTGCCTTGAGGTGAACCGAGGTACCCCCAAGGCAAAATTCCCCCACTAGGCCCTTCCGGAGGTACCAGGCCTCTTTTTGGCGAAATACATGCAGTCCGAGTGGTTGGTACCAACTCGGATTGCCTCTTGGCCTACTTCGGCCTCCTTTTCACCTCAAAAATGTTGCCCCCTTGAGTCCTAATTTCTCCTACCGCCCAAGGGGCAACTTTACTTGAGAGAAAAAGGCCTACTGGGCCTTTTCTCAATTTTTTCAGTTTGTATCCCATTTTTGGTAGGCCGAGATATTTTCCTATGGAGTGGCACATTTCCAGCCTTGGATCTGGCCGAGATCCAAGGCCAGCAATATTTTGTGCCACCCCCAAGTAGCCCTTGCTTCAATTTTGAGCCCCTAAGTCCACTTTTCAATTTTTGGTGCATCTGGCTCTCTTTTTGAGCCAAATGCACAGTTTTATTCTTTTTCCTCTTTTGTTTCTTTCCATTTTGGGCTGCCACCTCATTCCGGAGCTAGCCGAGCTGGCTCACAAAAAACGGCTAGTTCCTCTCCACCATGAGATCTAATCTACGATCCATGGTCCAAAAGAAAACCGACCATTTCTCTTTTGCATTTTCTCTCATTTTCTTCTTTTTAATTCAGATTTTGTTGAGATATGACCCTTGGGATCTCTGCAATCCGGATTGCCTCCCTCATTCTAGGAGGGATGAGCTCACAGTTGGGACCTGTCAGTCCCTACTGTGCAGGTCCCAATAGGCCAGCACATTCTTTTTTTGTCTCATTCCCTGTCTTTTTTTTCTCTCATTTTTCTTTCTTTCTCTTTTATTTCAGTTGTGACAAGTGTCAGACTATTGTGCACCCTCTTTCTAGGCCTTGGGGCCTCTTTTTGTCTCATTCCTTATACCTCGGGTTTCAACAATGGCACCCCCATGGTCCTAGAGGGCTCAATTTTGCCTCTTTTTGTCCACTTTTGAGCCCCCTTTGCTCCGATTTTCTAAGGACAACCTTTTTCTCATGTTAAGGCTCTTGAGGCTCTATTTTCTCATGCCTAGCGAGTCCGAGATATTTTGGACTGCTGGGCAACCCTCCCAACATTATTATTTTGCTTTCTTTTCTCCTCATGACTCTCCCACTTGCCCCCACTAGTGCTTGCACTAATGGCGCTAATATTTTCCACCGTCTAGATCCTTGATCTCGACGGTGCCGTCGGCTTGCGCCATTATTTCTTGCGTTGGCCCATGGTTCCCCTGGGACATCCCAAGTCCCCGCCACTTTCCTTCATACTAGTTCCATTTTCTAGTCCCGCCGATAGTCCCACCGACGCGTGCCCCGTTTTTCGACTTTTATTATTTGGGCCCACTTTGTCCTCAGCAACATCCCGGACGGTGTCCCATTTTTATTTTGGGGCCTTCTTGCCCTTGGCAGTCCCATTATCTCTCCCTTAGGTACAACATGTGTGCCGATTTTTCTAGGCCATGAGATCTCATTTCACTGTTGCCGTTTTACCGTCTCCTCTTGCCTCATGTCGAAATTGCTCCTTTCTAGTCTTTTGGGTTTGTCGTGGCTCATTTTCCCTTGGCCTAGGCACCCCCATGCAGTCGGTTATTTCTCGGACTGCAACCACGGCCATTCTCTTAGTCCCACAGCCCCACAACTTGCCCCATGCTAAAAGAAAATGAAGCGTTTGATTTCTAAGTACATTCAGGTTCAATATTAGCTCACAATGCACGAAAAACATGTGTTCCTCCTCCCCCATGCAATCTGTTGCAACTCGGACTGCAATAGGGGTCAATTCCCTAGCCCCAATGCCCCACAACTAGCCCTTACTTGAAAGAAAAGAAAACGGCCAACTCCCAAGTGCATCCGGACTCAATTTTGGCTCCGGATGCATCTAAAACATGTGTTTCTTCTTCCCTATGCAATCCGTTTTATTTCATTGCATGGGGCCTTGATTTTCTTTGATTTTCTCTGCAAAAATCAAAGAAAATCAAAGTCCATTGTAACCGCCATATTCCAGAATGAATCTGGTCACGGATGTATCTTCCCAAGTGGCCGTTTTTTACCGTTAAGGCATTTTTCTTTTATCTTTTCTTTTCTCTTTTCTTTTATTTTCTTTTTCCTCCTTTCTTGGACAGTAGGGACCTGCCAGTCCCTACTTGTAGAAGTCCCTACCGACGGCCAACTCACTCACTCCCTCTCACCCTTTTTGTCTTATTCTCCCATATTTTCTTTTCTTTTCTCTCTTTTCTCTAGCATGTCAAGTGTCAAGTGGCCATTAAGGCCCTTTCCTAGGTTTTTCCTCTTAGTTTTGGCCCTTCCTATGCCCAAGGTGCAGTCCGATATATCTCGGACTGCAATAATTGCCTTCTCATGCCCATGAGAGTTTCCTTTTACTCCTATCTTTCTCCCACAATGGCCCTTCTACTCCGATTTTCTCCCGGAGGCCTATTTTTCACATGGGGTTTCTTTTGACTCCATTTTCTTGAGGGAGGCTGATCCGAGATTTTTCGGATTGCTCCCATGCCTCCCACATCATGTTTCTTTGCTTTTCTTTTTCCTTTTTGCCTCTCTATTTGCTCCCACTGGTGGTGCTAATATTCTTGGCCGTCAAGATCTCGATCTTGACAGTGCACCTTGCCTTTATTATTTTCCCTCATGTGGTGCCGCCATTCCTTCTTGAGATTTTCACATGTCCCCGCCATTTTCCCATCGATGGTCCCTGACACTCAGTCCCGCCGGTGGTCCCCGACACTTAGTTCCGCCGGTGGTCCCTGGTACTTAGTCCCGCCGGTGGTCCCCGATATATTTTGTCCCGGATACCATTATTTTACTTAGTCTTACGTGGCCCCTGGTGCCTTTCCCCAAGGTGTCCCATGTTTTTTGGGCGCTTGCCGCCCCACGGTGACCCCTTTCCCTTGTCTTTCTTGCGCCTTGCGAGCGCTGGTTCCTTTGGTCGCGGCCTCCAACTCAAGGCTCCCGTAGGTGGCCCCCATGTTGGGCCCTTGTTCTCTAGCTTCCCACGGCCTCCGGGCCGTCCATCTCTCGACTTCCTCATTCTTTTGTAGCCGTCGTGCCGCGTTTGCTGGTTCAAGGGTCCCTTGGCCTTAGCCTTGTTGATTCCAACGGCCCTCCTGGCCCCATGCTATGCTCTATATGCCCCGGTTCTTGCGCTCACTTGCTTGTCGTTGCTGGTTCTTTCCTCCTGAGGTTCTCACCCCAGGGCATCACTCCCTCCTGTGGCCTAATCCTTTGTCTTTTCTCTCTCTTTCTTCCTTTCTCCAGATTTATCTGTCGTGCACAATTTGTCTATATTCAGTCTCTCAAATGATAGGAAGTTATTCGGGACCCACCAGTCCGACAACGTAAGCTACGAAGACCTGCTCTTCTAACTGCTCCTTTACTAATCGCGCGAACGAGGGAGCACTGAGGCAACAATGTGTCAGGTCTACTCCGGACTCATGAAACAGGCGAGCAGTCTTAACTTCGCCTGATGGACTAGAGAGCCTACACTTGAGCTCTCTCAAGTGGAGTGTGGCCCCTGCTGCCTCTCCCCAGTCCATACCTAGGACTATGTCAAAAGGGAGGTTGTCCTCTATGAGGACAGTCAGAGCGTGGAGAACTTTCTCCATCTTGCCATCTTTCTCAAGACGCAGACATGCCTGGACTCCCTCAACGTAATCCTCAACACGCATGGTGCGGTTGTCTGCGAGGATATTGATTATGGGGTCTTCCAACTTCTGGACTTTCAAGCCTAGCCTTAACTTCTTCAACGCTCTGCGACTAATATAGCTACGGGTAGCCCCTGAGTCTATGGGGGCCCCTACTCTACTTCTAAAAACTTCTAAGTCTACCAAGACAAGCTGTCCTTTGCTCTCCTTCTTCATTTTGGCCCAGGTCGGCATCCTCGCTTTCAACTCTTCTGCCCTCATTCTCTCCTCCTCTTCTTGTTGCAATCTTTTCATCTCCTCCTCCAGCTTCTTCTTCTTCGCCGTCTGCTCCTCGGCTATCATCTTCATCTTTGCCTGTCTAAGGAGCTCCTTTTCTCCTTTCTCTCTCTGAGGATGGCGGCGGCCTGCTCCTCTTGAGCCTCACTATATGACATGGTGCGTTTCCCGCTGCGAGTGTCAACCATGGTGATAAGTGCACAATTGGACAACACTTCCAAACCTCACCACCACTTAGACCTCGGCACCTGACTGACTGGACCTAGACTCAGTCTGAAGGACCACAAAACCCCAAGTAGTATCCTGTCAACTAGGGTCTCTAGCCTAGACCTAAACTATGACTGTCACTACAGGACTTGTTGCTGATCAGGAGGCATTTAAGGAGATCCCCCATAACTCCTCAGGAATTATTTAATGTCGCAGACAAGACGACGCGATCAGCAAGTCCTCTCAAGACTTAGACAGCCTGTTGTGCAGCCCACAACTCGGATTTTGGGCCTACCGTGCCACACCGAGCAGCCCGCCGGTCAGTACCGGTCCTTGGGAGGGTTCGTGTCTTCCGGGCCAATCGAGTCGTCAAACACGGCCTTTAGCCGTACTCAGCTCGTGTGGGTTTGGTCAACAAGGCTCTATCCCTCATACACGGAGTTCCTATCACCTGGACAGAAGAGACTCAATGCAGAAAGAAGAGACAGACAGACTAGGGCGAGGGGATAGGTTAAGGGCTTGGCGAGAATATACCAACTCCAGCTTGGTCAAAGTCGCAGTCAACAGCCTTGGTCAATGCCTTGGTCAACACTGGTCAAACCCCCGATCAATGCTCCGGTCAACCTTGGCCAACGCCTTGGTCAACGCCCGGGTCAACGCCCAAGTCAACTTCGGTCAACCTCGTGGTCAACACCTTGGTCAACCTCCAACTCGGCTATGGCTGCCGCTTTCTTCTTCCTCACCACCCTTCTTCTTCTTCCTCCTTTCTTTCTCCTTCCTCGCCTTACTCTTCTTTCACCCCGGCTATGTCTTCCCTCTTCTTCTTCGTCCCTCCTTCCTCTTCTCTCGTTCGTCTTCTTGCCTCCTTTCTCCGTGTTCGAGCTCCGCGGCCATGGCCGCCTTCTTCTTCCTTGGGCCGCACAACCAATCTTGTATCGCTCCTCTCTCTCTCTCTCTCTCTCTCTCTCTCTCTCTCTCTCTCTCTCT
>BFEA01000010.1:6798099-6818958 GCA_003427395.1 Chara braunii | reverse complement strand
TGTTCAATACTTGTGATTCGGTCTACTTCAACTCTTGCTTTTCACTCATATGCTAATAGGTAGTGCTCCGATTCTTCTATGGATGGTCTCTTGTTTAATACTTGTGATTTGGTCTACTTGAACTCTGGCTTTTCACTCATATGCTAGTAGGAGATGCTCCGATTCTTCTATGGATGATCTCATGATCAATACTTGTGATTTGGGCTACTTCAACTCTTGATTTTCACTCACACACTAGTAGGTAGTGCTCCGATTCTTCTATGGATGATCTCTTGTTCAATACTTGTGATTTGGTCTACTTCAACTCTTGCACTTCACTCATATGCTAGTAGGAGATGCTCCGATTCTTCCATGGATGATTTCTTGTTCAATGCTTGTGATTTGGTCTACTTCAACTCTTGCCTTTCACTCATATGCTAGTAGGAGATGCTCCGATTCTTCCATGGATGACCTCATGCTCAATACTTGTGATTTAGTCTAGTGTAAGTCTTGCTTTTCACTTATATGCTAGTAGGAGATGCTCCGATTCTTCCATGGATGATCTTTTGTTCAATACTTGTGATCTGGTCTACTTCAACTCTTGTTTTTCACTCACACACTAGTAGGTAGTGCTCCAATTCTTTTATGACCGATCTCATGCTCAATACTTGTGATTTAGTCTAGTGTAAGTCTTGCTTTTCACTCGTATGCTAGTAGGGAAGGCTCCGATTCTTCCATGAATGATCTCGTGCTCAAGACTTGTGTTTTGAACTAGCCTAGCTTGTGCTTTTCACTCCCATAGTAGATGATGACATTCCCTTTCAAACTTATTTGCATTCATGAGTCATGGGCAAGTGTTTGAGCAAGTCTCACTCACGTACATGACTCAACTCTCACATAATGACATTCCATTTCAAACTTGGCTGCATTCATGAGCCATGAGCAAGTGTTTGAGCAAGTCTCACTCACGTACATGGCTCAACTCTCACATAATGACATTTCGTTTCAAACTTGGTTGCATTCGTGAGCCATGAGCATTTGGTTGAGCAAGTCTTACTCACGTACATGGCTCAACTCTCACATGATGACATTCTATTTCATGCTTGGGTGAACGCATGAGCCATGAACATGTGTTTGAGCAAGTCTCACTCACATGCATGGTTCAACCCTCACATTGATGACATTCTGGTTCGTACTTAGTTGATCTTCCTTCCATGTGTATGTGCTCTTCACTAGTTCAACCTTCACATTGTCAAATTCGTGTGTGTTGTAATGTTCCGATGCATACTTGGTTGATCTTTCCTCCATGTGCATGTGCTTTTCATTGGTTCAATCTTCTCATTGTCAAGTTCGTGAGTATTGTAGTGTTCCAGTTCATACTTAGTTGATCTCTCCTCCATGTGTATGTGCTTTTCACTAGTTCAATCTTCGTATTCGCAAGCTCATGTGTGTTGAGATGTTCCGGTTCATACTTAGTTGCTCCTTCCTTTTTGTGCATGTGGCCTTTCACTAGTTCAATCTTCTCATTGTCAAGTTCGTAAGTATTGTAGTGTTTCGGTTCATACTTAGTTGATCTTCCCTCCATGTGCATGTGCTTTTCATTCGTTCAATCTTCACATTCTCAAGTTCGTGAGTGTAGTAGTGTTCCGGTTCACACTTAGTTGATCTATCCTTCATGTGCATGGGCCTTTCTTTAGTTCAATCTTCACATTGTCAAGTTCGTGAGTGTGGTAGTGTTTCGGTTCATACTTAGTTGATCTTTCCTCCATGTGCTTGCGTTTTCCACTAGTTCAATCTTCTCATTGTCAAGTTCATGTGAGTTGTGATGTTCCGGTTCATACTTAGTTGATCTCTCCTCCATGTGTATGTGCTTTTCACTAGTTCAATCTTCATATTGTCAAGTTCATGTGTGTTGTAGTGTTCCGGTTCGTACTTAGTTGCTCTTTCCTTCATGTGCATGTGCCTCTCACTAATTCAATCTTCTCATTGTCAAGTTCATGTGTGCTGTAGTGTTCCGGTTCATACTTAGTTGATCTTCCTTCCATGCGTATGTGCTTTTCACTAGTTCAACCTTCACATTGTCAAGTTTGTGTGTGTTGTAATGTTCCGGTTCATATTTAGTTGATCTTTTCTCCATGTGTATGTGCTTTTCATTGGTTCAATCTTCTCATTGTCAAGTTCGTGAGTGTTGAAGTATTTCGGTTCATACTTAGTTGATCTCTCCTCCATGTGTATGTGTTTTTCACTAGTTCAGTCTTCGTATTGTCAAGTTCATGTGTGTTGAGATGTTTCGGTTCATACTTAGTTGCTCCTTCCTCTATGTGCATATGCTTTTCACTAGTTCAATCTTCTCATTGTCAAGTTCATGTGAGTTGTGATGTTCCGGTTCAGACTTAGTTGATCTCTCCTCCATGTGTATGTGCTTTTCACTAGTTCAATTTTCATATTGTCAAGTTCATGTGTGTTGTAGTGTTCCGGTTCGTACTTGGTTGCTCTTTCCTTCATGTGCATGTGCTTTTCTTTAGTTCAATCTTCTCGTTGCCAAGTTCATGTGTGCTGTAGTGTTTCGGTTCATACTTAGTTGATCTCTCCTCTATGTGCATGTGCTTTTCACTAGTTCAACCTCCTCATTGTCAAGTTCACATGTGTTGTAGTGTTCCGGTTCATACTTAGTTGAACGCTCCTCCAGGTGCATGAGCTTTCACTAGTTCAATCTTCTCATTGGCAAGTTTATGTGTGTTGTGATGTTCCGGTTCATACTTAGTTGCGCTCTCCTACATGTGCACGTACTTTTCACTAGTTCAACCTTCTATTTATCGAGTTCATGTATGTTGAAGTGTTCCAATTCATACTTAGTTGATCTTTCACTATGGGATGGGTGATCGGCATTTGGCTGGTACTACTATGGAATGGGTGACTGGCATTTGGCTGCTACTACGGGGATTTGATTTGATTAGGAATAAAAATCTCTTCTCTCTCTCTCTCTCTCTCTCTCTCTCTCTCTCTCTCTCTCTCTCTCTCTCTCTCTCTCTCTCTTTTTCCCTCTTCTCTCCTTCTCTTTCTCTCTCTCTCTCTCTCTCTCTCTCTCTCTCTCTTCTCTCTTCTCTCTTTCTCTCTCTCTCTCTCTCTCTCTCTCTCTTTCTCCTCTCTCTCTCTCTCCGACTTTTTCTCTCTCCCTCCCCCTTCGCCTTGCCCCCTCTCTCTCTTCCCCTCACTTGGCATATGACTAACCCTTTTCCCCTCACTTGTTAAATTGCCAGGGTGCGAACGGTAAAAGAAATCAGACCTCACTTGGTGGAGAAAGAGGGCAAGGGAAGGGTAGCCGGTCCCTTGTGCCACCAAAAAGGCAAAGGAAAGGACGTTTGAAAGAGTGGGAAAGAGGTGAATCCGGGAAAGAGTATTAGTTGAAGCAAGGTCAGTTTGACTCAACCATTTCCCCGAATGCATGACTATGAGAAGAGGGTGGGCTGATTGAGCAAAAGAGACGGAACAAAGAGGAGCCAAAGAACATGGAAAGATAGGCATGTGGGAAGGGCTATGTGTTGACCCCTAAGGGGGGATTGTATGGATCTTTGCTTTGTGTGGGAATGTGCAGGTAAGTGAAGGCTAGGGATGTCTTGAGCGGGATAGGGTCGGGAGGAACCGAACCGCAAAAGGAAAAGGGAAGAGGGGCAACAGGGCTACAGGACCCTTAGCATAAAGCCAATCCATGGAAATGACCTTTGCGATTGAGACTTAGAGTGTAAATGAGAAAATGAAGTGCAATCTGGTCAAGGGAAATGTGCAGTTGTGTGTGCATGCATGTAAAGGCCCCGAAAGGACTAAGGGGCCTGCGCCAATAGGGTTGAATGAGATGTACGGGATCCGATGGGTGCGTAGAGGCGAGGGGGAGGACGGCATCGCCGCACCCCGATGACGCCGTCGAATCACAATGCTTAGGGAAATGGTGTGCGGCCTAAGGATGATGCTTAGCCTGTGCACAAGAGAAGCGAAACTCTCAAAGAACCCTTAGACTGCCTGCGTATTGGAAAGAGCGATTGTCTGAGAACAGAACCAAGAATCGAAAAAAAAATCAGCGCTGCGGAATGACCAGCAAGACTATAACCCGACGTAAGGGTTGAGCTACATCCCCAATGTCAAAGGTCTCTCGCGCGATGGCCCACCCCCATCCATCTCAAAGCACTAGGTGGGGGTGACCCTGGGACGAATGGCCTGCGCCCTGAGCATGAGCGTGGGCAGGCCGAGCCAACTGGGACCCGCAGTGTGGTCGACTAAGGCTCGAAAGTCTACCGGGGTTTGGCCCTACAATGGTACCCACCTAGGCCTCGCCTACAACTACTGGGCCTCTAAAAATGCCAACTTTTGTCTTCTTCCGCTTGGCCTCGAGTACCCAACACATCTACTTCTACCTGGTGTGGTACCGGCCTACCTGCTACTTGAGTGTTTTCCGCTGCTTCAAGTGTCGCGGGCCTCTTTCCCTCCCACTTGAGTGTTTTCCCCGCTGCAATCCTCAATGGCACGACCACAGGTAAGTACCGGCCCTTTGGGCCCACTTCACGAACAAGTGCCCTTGCGGGTCACACACACACTCAAGCCAACAAGCACTCAGACATGCATGAAGACCAGCAAGCGTGCACACACACAGACTTAGAGAACTTAGTAACAAGCAGGAAACTCAGCAAGGCATTCATTCCATAAGCAAAACAAAAAAATCAGTTGTGTGTCTCAGTCCGTGTTTGGTCAGGTCATTACACTACCCCCATCTTAAGAGCGAAGTCCCTTCGGGCGAGTAATTCATTCCGAGTCCTTGACAAACGCATCATAGGCAAACAAAGAAAAAAATATTTCGTGAATACTCAGTAGCAACGAGTTTTGCATAGATTTTAGGTATAGCATTAGAGGCTATTTGTCACTCGTAGGCTTTAACAACACGAGGTGCGCTCCGCATCAGTTCTTTCTTGGAGATCCTATAGAGATTGTCCAACGGGTGATACATAAAATGAATCTAGTACTTTCTATTACGTCCCTTCCCTACGTGTTATTTGATTCTATCGATCTCACGACTGCCCTTGATTGCACGAGGAATCATGTCTTTACGATAATCAAAGGACTCAACATCACGATGTATATACAATTTTGATGCATGAAAAACTGGGGATGCGCGCAAATGAGGAGGCACAACAATTGTGTATGATGGGCCGAATTCATCCTTGCCAATCACGTCTAGAACTTCCCACGGATCATAATAGAGCGGGAGAAGTTTGCGTGACACTCCCTCTTCTTCTGAAAATCCAGACATCTTGACCCAGACATAACTTCCCACTTTAATATCTAAAGTTTGACGTTTCTTGTTTGCATGATGGATCATTGCGTGTTGTCGCTTGATCATTACTACAATGGCAACCTTGAGCAAGTGATCGTACTTGGCACTGAAGCCAGGCTTGGCAGGTGTTAGACCAGCTGACTGTTCAAGGAATAAGTAGGAGAGCGGATTACAAATCTGCCAACCGTAATGCAGCCTGTTCGGCGTCATGCTAGTGGAAGAATGGATGGAGTTGTTGTATAACCCCTTGATTAAATACAACTCTTCATCCCACGTTTCTTGATCCGGAATTATTAAAGCGCAAAGAAGTTGGAACCCAGTCTGGTTGATCTCCTTAGCCAAACCGTTGGCTTTGGGATGTCCGCCATTTGTCATGCTTAGTTTGAGGCTAGGGAGTTGGGACGTGAAGTCCTTCCCTTCAGTACTTATGAAGCGCGGGTCCCGATCACTCACAAGGGTTTTCGGGGTTCTGAACTGCAGAATGTACTTCTGGTGGAACTCATGGATCACGACTTCAGTTGGGGCAAGAGATGGCAATGAAATCAGATTGGGGAATTTCGAAAAGCGATCAACAATCACCATCACTTGCGATTAATCATTCTTACTTATCTTTCCCATGTCCCTGAAGTCGATAGAGACAGACTCTTCGGGCCCGTCGGGAATGGGAAGAGGTTTAAGCAGGCCCATTGACTTTTGTCTTGATGGTTTGATTCGTTGACAGACTTAACACTCAGCCACAAACTTTTCAGCAGATCCTTTCATACCAGGGCAGTCAAACTGTCTCAATAGGTTTCCGTACGTTTTTGCTATGCTTAAGTGTCCACTCCGACAATGAGCCAAGTCCAAGAAATGCATGCGGAGAGGCTCATGGTTGAGTACACACACACTGTCATTATTCCCATAGGGTCGGAAAACCAGTCCTCCACATTCGTGAAAATCAGGCTGACTGTTAGGGTCAGCCCGCAACTGCTTAAGGATCGGACCGAGGTCCGGGTCCTTTGCAGTTTGCTCTATGAGCTCCTCCTTCAGTTTCTTCCAGAGGTCGTAGGAGTTCACAAGTCAAGTCATATACTTGGGGTGGCGAGACAATGCATCAACAACTCGATTATAACAACCCTTTTGTGTTTTCGTTCAGAGTCGAAAACATCAATCTCATGGAACTTGCGAGTTAATGTAAGGGACAAGGTGGTTTGTTCCTTGATCGACTTCAAAGCCAAATGATTTGAAAAGACTTTGAATTGGCGTCCCAAAAGATAGCGCTTCTAGTGATCCAAAGTCATGCGCAAGGAATAGAGTTCGCTCATTTAGGTGGAGGTCTACCTTTTCGCTGGACATGCGTTTGTTGTAGTACTCGAGTGGCCGCAAGCCATTGTTGTCGTCTTGTTGCAACACTTCGTCAATTCCATATTGGCTCGCATCCGTAGTGACTACGAATGTGAGTTTGGAATCTGCAATGCAGAGTACAAAATAACTTACCAAGGCCTCTTTCAAGGCTTGAAACACGGTCTCATGTTGCATCCCACGCGTAAGATACGTTCTTGCTTGTTAATCAGGACAACGGGCGAGCAACAATGGAGAATCGAGGCACAAACTTCCGATAGTATGATGCAAGACCAAGGAAAGAACGCAATTCACAGATGTTCGCGGGTTGAGGCCAATCGTGTATGACCTCAACCTTGGTTGCCTCAAGCTTGAGGCCTGCAACAGACAACCGATGCCCAAGATAGATGATGCTCTCCCTCTCAAACTCAAATTTCTCTAAGTTGAAATGGAGTTGCGTTTTCTTGAGGATGATGAACACTTCCTGAAGGTGCTTGATATGTTCTTTGATGAACTTGCTAAAAATCAGTATTTCATCGGGGTACACAACCACAAACCTACCAATCTGTTCGCAGAGGACTTTGTCCATAAGACTTTGGACGGTGGCCTGTCCGTTCGTAAGACCGAAGGGCATTATGATGAATTCGTAAAGCCCATCGTGTGTCTTGAACGCAGTCTTTTGCTGGTCTGCAGGATTGACTTCAATCTGGTGGTACCCAGACTTAAGGTCGATCTTGGAGAAGACCTTGCACCCACCTGCAGAATCAAGCAAATCATCTATGCGTGACAATGGGTATGCATTCTTCCTTGTGATGCGGTTGAGACCGCAGTAATCAATACACATGCGGAGTTTGGCTCCTTTCTTTGGGACAAACAAAACGGGTGCACCAAATTCAGATTCACTAGGCTTAATCCATCCCTTGTCGATCATCTCATCTATGCTTCTGGAGTTCTTCCAACGCGCCAGATCCTATACCGTATACAAAACCCTTTGGAGGAACAACACCTTCGACCAACACGATCGTGAGTCAGACCGATTGCAAGGGAACTCCACGTGGTTCGGCGAGAACCTCCAAAAATCGGTCGAGTAGGCTTTGAATGCTTGTTTGGACCGGTGGGGGTGTAGGATCAGCAAAAGGATCACCTAGTCGGGTCGTAGATTAAGAATGAAGGCAACCAAAATCTGAAGTAGAATCATTTGGACTAGACGTAGGTAGAGAAGTAGAAGTGCTAAAAGTACATTCATTAGGTAAGGTAAAACTAGTACTAACCGCAAAGGTAGTAGGCAAACGAGTAGGGCGAACGAAGGCAACATACAATTGTTCATCCTCTTTGTGCTCGCGCCACTTGTTGCAGAACTGCATGGCATCAAGAAAAGGTCACCGGGGAGTCAAGCTTCTCATCCAATAGGACGAGACGCTCATTCCCTCGTGCATCTTTGACCATGAAAAATGGTTCCTTCCCCTTGGTCCATTCGCATTGGGACTGCAACCAGCCCAACCCGAGGATTCCGTCAAAGGGACAGATGTCAAGGACATAGAAGTTCAATCCGTGTGTGATGGTCTTTTCTTTAACGTAGTGTGCACACCTTTAAATGCATGCGTAGATGAGACAACCTCTTTATTGCCTACTTGAGTTTGGCAAGGGCTCTGCAAAAGCACTTGCTTCATCCCCAAGCCCACTTTGTGTATCTCGTGCGGTGACATGAAGTTAGTTGTAGCACGACAATCAATCAAGACACGAAGATAGCGGTGGTTGATGAGAAGTTTGAAAAAGATAAACTTTATTGTCCCTTGAGCAGGTTGTTGTTTCATCTCAGCCCAATGCTCTACATAATAGTGAAAGTCAACCTTCTCTGACTCCTCCAAAGACTCAACATTCAAAAAATTACATTCATTAGCCTTGGAATCAACAGAAGATGAGGCTTCAAGGGATGAATGTTGGTTTGGCACATGTCCCTTTGGAGAACTATCATTGACTGGTTCAGACTCCCTTGCCTCAGAGTGCGCTGATGAACTGTCTACGCCCGATTCAGGTTTCCCTGCAGCCTATAGCATCCTTCGACTATATGATTAGTTTTCTGGCAATGCAGGTAACCTCCTTTCTTTATCCTAACCTTCCATTTAGCCTCACTGATGCGGAGGTCCAACCAAGGTTTAGTACTTGGGCCTTCCGGATTGGTTGGGATTTTTGCTCCCTTTGGAAGTGAGATAAAGTTCCTCGCTGAATTCCAGTTTTGACTTCCCTTAGTATGAGCAGTTTTTTTGAAGGCATCGAATTTTTCATCTTCATTATCAATATCTTATTCTTGAGTGGAAGAGTAGGCTGTATCAACGTCCTGTTCGTGGTCGTCGCCAAGAGTGGGGTCATCTGCTTCGGCCTCCACTTCCGCCACCAGCAAGCCAAGCGCAGCTAGATAGTTGCCACCACGAAACCGTCCGCGAACAAAGTCTTTATGCTGCTTGTTGTGGTAAGCAGGTATTCTGCCTCTAGACTGACTACATCCTTCATCAACGAAAACCAGTCAGTGTACCCAAAAAATTTTATGCCCAGGCGATCGGTTAAATGTGTGGAAACCGTACCTTTAACGACATCCAAACATGATTGCGCGGTCAACTCCAATCCTGGTGTCGCAAAGAGTTTACTGACATGCAACTGCAATTTGTGCATGGTGCCCTGCCACTTGTTGCACTTAAGTTCGTCGAGTTGTATCCTTACTCTAGCTGCAACATGTAAGTCTTTATAATGCGCTATTAGTGTATTTCCGAGAGTGGCAGTCGGAGTGACTTTAAGCCACTCCGTTAGTTCGATCTTGGGATACCCAGCTTGCATCAAATTCTCTGTAAATTGGTGCAACACTTTCCATCAACCTTCTAGTATTAGCCAATTTGGTACATCAATACATCTTTCTATGTTGATACCCATCTTTCAGATGTTACTAGCTTGTTGTTGTTAACTTTGATTTTTCTTCTGATAGAAATACGACAATTCATCCTATCTTTTATGGTTATTCAATCAAAAACCGTTCGAGTCATTGTTCAAGCGAAGAAACCCCGTATGGGGACAACCTCGACGTTCATCCCTACGATCAAGGACTGGTTCACTCTTTGAGTGCCCTGTACCTCAAAGTAGGCTCTCATAGAGTTAATCCAAGACTCCATATCATCCTTGCCATCATATCTGGGACCAGCCATTGCTGGATCCGAACTCAAGGCTGCGGCAGTTGCATAATTTCTTGTGTTGCCGGTTGTAGCGGCAACAGGAACTACACCTGTTGCAGGTCCTGAC
This sequence comes from Chara braunii, assembly GCA_003427395.1. Taxonomy (NCBI): domain Eukaryota; kingdom Viridiplantae; phylum Streptophyta; class Charophyceae; order Charales; family Characeae; genus Chara; species Chara braunii. The sequence continues at coordinate 6,809,048 of BFEA01000010.1, read as the reverse complement.
TAATTAGCCAACAAATTCAACGAAGAACACTAGGAAGAAGAAGGATGGAGGGGTGCAAAGGTAGAACGGGTAAAAAAGCTTGAGATTTGGGTTTGATGCATGGTTGTCATTTGCTGCATCTAATTGCGATGCTCTTTGGCCATATTTGCCATTTGAGTACGCATCTGACTCGTTTCATCGAGTAGTTGGGACTTCAAACTCGAGGAGTTCACTGAGCAAATGGTAATCTACAAGGACACGGATATACTTGACCACATCCTTCTTAGTATTTGGATAAAGTATATTTGAGACTGTTTTGAAAATAGTCTCAAGATCTTCAGCGACTGTTTTCCGCTTAGCCTCTTCCGCTTTTTCCTCCTCGGCCACTTCCTTCTGATAGAGGGCCTCGTACAACGTTTTATCTGCCTCACTCGTTGCATCCATACGAGCCTTTAACATCTAAGAAAGCGTAGCTGATGCCATATTGGAGCTACTTGCTCCTTCAGTTGCCACAACATCTCTCTCTCTTCTGTCTTGTCTACGCGTCTCTACGGGCATATAATGGACTTCAGTAAAAGACACAAACTGAAAGCATAGAAGAGAAGGCAGAACTCCTAGTGGGAGGCACCATTTTGATGTGTTTCGATTATTTCAAACAAGAAACTTTGAATGATTTTGAATCTATGGTGTTAATTCTACTCTCTACTTGTAGTATGCTTTTCATGATCTCATCTTATGATTTGACTGCCATGTATTTAGCCATTGAACTTCAAAGTTCTGCTATTGCACAACAAAAAACAATCACTGAACAAATCGATAGTCAATTGGCTACCTTTTGTCAAAATTTTACTCATAGTTTCTTAGCAACTCACTCGGGTTAATTCACCATTTTTCTAAATCTTTGTGACTGTTTTGGGTGGGGTAGCGTTGAAAAACAAACCCCACCAGGGGAAATGTCAAGTGGTTCAAGGCAGAATAGTTTAGTAGGTTAGAACAACGGAATCATAATTCGCATGTCACGGGTTCGAATCCCTCTTCCGCCAGTCGAAATCTATGCTTTCTTCAAGCTAAGTCATCTTCATTGCGGTTTCCCGATAGGAAATCCATGGATCAAAGAGAGCTTCTCCCCATGGCGTTTCGCCTTTCATGTAAAATATTTGGACCAGAGCGACCAACAACAATAAAAAAATAAAATAAATTCAGAAGAGAGTTCAGACTCGACATTTTAGTCTGGTCAGATCAAGTACGAGATCCCCTCGAGCCTAATCCAATCGGCACCGTCAAAGTACAACAAATCATACTACAAGTATCATCATACAGCAATGGAGAATTTAGATTGTGCGTCATCAGTCCGCCAAACACATCTCAACCAAGATCCCCTCGGCAGCGAGTGATCTAATAAAAAAGAAGAGTAACGTATTCCAGACAGAAAAAAGAGCGACACTGCGTCAACAGATTTGAGTCCCAAGGGCCCTTTTTGTTTGGGGCTGGTCCCACTGGGTCCCTATGGGTCCCACGTAGGTCGCGACCAAGTCCCAAGCAAGAAGAGTACCACAAGGTCCTACTTTCTGCCTCTACCGTACTGAAGAACGAATTTCAACTTCAAGAGATCTCACCTACAAACTACATCCATTCATAATAAAAAGACAAAACATAATAGAAAGATATGGCATTCAAAGCAAGATACTTCATCTCTACATCCATCAGGTTAGTAAGCTGTTTGCACACCTATGCACACAACCAAGACCTAGAGGAGTAGGAAAGAGACCCAAAAGTACCCTAGACAAGCAATACCATCCACGCATACATGGGCAACCATTAGGTGCACGACACTTACCTGAGTGGCCCGGACTCAGAGATGAAGCATAACTCACCCCGCTTCCTTGTATGGTCCTCCTAACCCTATTCACTACCTCTACACTAGTGTGTCCTATCATACAGGAGGGTCTGACTCCAACACCAAAATGCAACGCCGGATGCCCCGCCGATGCTGAAGAACAAAGTGGCAACTTGCAGTCCGTAGATTCAAAATGACTACCTCCCTCAAGATCGCTTACTTGAGGGAGCCCCTTAAGTCACCAAGTGTCTCCCTTACGTCAGATTCCAGGTGCGAGTGCCTCTCACTGTTGCCGCTCTCAGATTGTCGCATGAAGGCCTCTTGATGTGTCTCGCCACCAAATACTCACTCTCAATCAACCTGGTCAGGTTCAGTGTTGACCCAACACGACCTAACCAGGTCGGGGCAACTTCCCCTATCCATGCTGCTCCACTTCCCACTTCGGACCAACCCTAACCCTAAGTGGTCATCCCTAACCACTTAGGAGGTTAGGGTTAGGGTGGATAAGTCGATCTCTCACCAGCAAGTAGAATCCGCTCGGATACCAATGTTATGATCCTGGCCAATTTCGAAGTACACATCCATCAGATAGTACAATGTCGTCCAATTGCAAAAAGAAATGAATGAACGTGAGAGGAGAGAGAGGGTAAGAAGAAGAAGAAGAAGAATAAAGAAAGAAGAAGAAAGAAAGAAGAAGAAGTTGATGTACACCACCATAGAGCAATGATAATGCTCTTCTTCTTGGCCAACCACTCTCCTCCCCCTGATCTATTCCCCTCTTATTCCAAACAAGAATAATAATAACAATGTTGAATGGCTGATCCAGAATCAATGTCCGAGTCTCTCTTTTTTCTACTGCAGGTATCACTTGAGGTCCACCATAACCACGGCCACCCCCCTTCCTTCTTCCTCATAGGCCGAGGCTATGGCGGACTACCAGGGCCTCGCCCTGCTGTCCAAAGGATGACACAAAGCAGCTATGGCTGCTCTAGCTCAGGCCACCATGCCTGACTCTGCCTCGAAGCTTCTTGGTGTAGCTCTGCCCCAACTGGGCCTTTCTGCAGCAGCACCCATGAAGGTGATGAAGATGCCAACCACCATAGCCAGGTAACAGCACCCATGAAGGTGATGAAGATGCCAACCACCATAGCCAGGTAAGTACCTCTGGCACTCCCCTTCCTAGTCCTGGTCTTCTTCCTCCTCCGTGTCCTTGCTCCTTCCCCAGCAGCGCAGCTGAGTGCTAGCGCTGCTCCAGCCAGGGCTCCAACCAGTGTGTTGCCAAACTTGCACACCGACAATGAGGAGGAGCAACTGGCTCCCTGGAGATATAGTGGCCTGCTTGCCTCTTGGTGAGTGACTCCCTAGGCCGCGCGGCCTCAGCAGGTACCTCCTCCCTTTCAGAGGGAAACATCATTGCAGACTCTGATATTGCCCATACAGGCCCTAGACTCAGACTAGTTGGACTGGTACCCGCCTAGACCTAGCCTACAACTACTTGGCCTCTAAAAATGCCAACTCTTGTCTTCTTCTGCTCGGCCTCGAGTACCCGGCACATCTACCTCTAGCTGGTGTGGTACCGGCCTACCTGCAACTTGAGTGTTTTCCGCTGCTTAAGGTGTCGCGGGCCTGTTTCCCGACCACTTGAGTGTTTTCCCCGCTGCAATCCTCAATGTCACGGCCACAGGTAAGTACTGGCCTTTCGGGCCCACTGAACGAACAAGTGCCCTTGCGGGTCACACACGCACTCAAGCCGACAAGCACTCAGACAGGCATGCAGACCAGCAAGCGTGCACACACACAGACTTGGAGAACTCAGTAACAAGCGGGAAACTCAGCAAGGCATTCATTCCATGAGCAAAACTCAGAAATCAGCTGTGTGTCTCAGTCTGTGTTTGGTCAGGTCATTATACTACACTACAAGAGAAGGTTAACGGAGACCCTAATTTTCAGACCACTTGCCATGCCATTTATATGAAAACCAGAGGGTCATTTTAATCAAACTTGCCAGCAATCCGTAGAGTGGAGACCATACGAACTAACTGCAAAAAAAAATCCAAAAATAAAAAATAAAAAACATATAAAACAGCAAGGCAAAAGTGCATTTTCATGCAATTTCACCAGCATCTCAATTTCAGAAATCTTGAGAAATTTCAGAAATCTTAACAGTTCAAGTTAAATTCAAATACTAATGAAAAATAGGATATTTTTATGAACTTTCTTTCTCTGATTTTATTGAATATAAAACAGAATTTCCAATCCAAAAATAAAAAATAAAAAACATATAAAACAGCAAGGCAAAAGTGCATTTTCATGAAATTTCACCAGCATCTCAATTTCAGAAATCTTGACAAATTTCAGAAATCTTAACAGAGGAAATTCCAATTCCCCATATGACACAAAATTTGGCACACACCAACCTTGAACCAAAACAAGAACAGGCGAAAAAAAAATAATTCAAAAATCATAAAATTTGACCCCGAAACCCTAATTTCAGTTTTGGACTGGTTACCCAGGGCCTGAAAATGGGGGTCCCCATTAACCATTTGTGTACTACTACAAATTTCTATAAAGTATATATACATTATATATAGTATATACCTCTAAAGTCGCTGTCATAGAGCACTACCCAACGCGCCTTAGGCAGAAAAGGAGAAAACGACAAGCCACTTCATGTAGATACCATGTAGAATAAACAGCACATCAATCTCACAATTACGGCAGCAAGCACCCTTCTGCCTCGTCCACAGCCTTGACAAGAAATGGAGAGCTTTGACAGAGAGTTTCACTGACTCAGTGAGTGCCTGGTGTGATTACGCGTGTTATGACGTTGCACACAAAATACAATGATGCAGAAAACATTCATGAACCATAACAATTTACATATAGTTGTGAGCAGTTTCGCCGCCCAATTCCACTTGCATACAGAGGGTAAGTGCACATTTATGACTTTTCTCTCCTGTGTGGCCATCTTTGTTCTCATTGCTCTGTCGAAATGGACCTGCACTACCAAGTGTCCCTGTACATATAAACACATGGTAGCTTGTGTCTCCATGTGCATTCTGACAGAGGCATTCTACACTAATGTTGATCCTGGCTATCTTGAAGTGCAGCAACTCAAAGAAAGACAATGTCGTTCGATTGCAACTGAAATGAAAAAACTTGGACAGAGAAATACACAAAGGAAGAAGAAGATGAACACCAGCAAAGCCCAATGCCAATCCCCCTTCAAGGAGCTCTGATCGCTCTTAACAGAGATGATAGCCAAAAATCAAACGGGAAAAAAAAAACTACAAAATCATTAGGAAGCAGTAGGTGCAAGGAACCCGACTGCTCATCACTTGCCGGAGCGCATCAGATCACATGCATATACACAGATTTCACAGATTGTGATGTCTCACACAAAGCCCAATAGAAAATGAATGAGAACCAGGAACCTCAACTCAATTATCAAACCCAGAATAAGAGAGAGAACATCGTGAGTTCAAAGTGTACAGCGCCAAACAAAGTTACAAGTCTTCTTCAATCAACATGAACTCCCAGGCCTGGCGCCTAACGTCAACAGCGCCTCAACAGGTAGATATCACCATAGCTCACTCCTCCCCCTCTSTCATCTGCTTTCTTCTCTCTSTCCCTCTATGTCTTTRGTCCTGGTCTACTCACACTCTCCACGCATGCACACTCCCTATCACACGAGGATCTACTCTGAATACTACTCACTGGTGTCTCCTACTGACTACCTCTAGTAGTATACTAACTAGCGCTGGCGCAGCTATGGCTGCCTTCCCTCCGGCCAGCGCTCACTTCCCTCTCACATAGCGCTGCTCTTCAGCCTAGTGCAGCTCACACACAACTAGCGCACAAGTGCCACTGCACTTCCACACTTTATGCGAGATGAGCCTCTGTCCAAATGGGAGGCTGGCCAGTCSTTTATAGTGCTGCACTGGCCTGGCGTGGCCTGCATTCAGCCTCAAGTGYCTGGGACTCCTGCCCAGYACCAGTTGTTGCAAAGTGTGTGTCCCAGTATYTTTTMYCATGGTCTGCTGCTGCTTWGGGCCATYGGGCCTGTCTTTTGGACTCCTGGTCTGMATCAGGACTGACTCGTGGGATTATGACTGGACTGGGACTGTGGCCTTTGRCTTATTGCCGAACAGACATGACTTTCCMTCGAGGARACATGACCCTAACTCAGTCTTGAAAACTGTGTCCAATACCTGTTCGTGCAGGACCTGTTTGTGACTGTTCAAAACGACTTTTCATTTTATTATGGATGCGACATGTGCCTTAGGAACTTTGTCTTTTGGGTTGCTGCTCATGAAAGTTCTGGCCGACAGGGCCCCTCGCTGTTGGGGCATTCATCTGGGGTTTAATTCGTAAAAACCCTTTTACTCTCGCTGGCCTAATTTCGAAGTCCTCTAAGAAACCCTTATCTGTCCACAATATTGACACCTCTTCTTGCTCTTTCATAGTAAGATACTATGTTGGGTGCAGTTTTAATTAGCTCTTCCCTAGTAAACCAGCGGTCTTCCCTTGGATCTTGATATGCAAATCTGACTGTATATTGCCGCTGAGGTCTACCTTTGCGTCCAGTCTGGATAGTACTTTCGGCAACAATCTTATCATCATCAAATTTCCCATCCATACTTGGAGGAATTGCTGATCTTCGACTGGGAAACAGTTCGTTAGTTACACAAGGTAAGAGCTTTGACGCATGGAACACCAGGTAGGTATGCAAATGTGGAGGTATCTCAATAACGTAGGAAGGTCCATCTACATCCCCTATCACATCCAATACTTGCCACGGTCCTATGTAGGCAGGTAACAATTTTTTAGATATGTTCTCTTCTGGGACAAACTCCTTCCATTTTACCCAAACCAGATCACCTACAGCAAACTGAGAAAGTCTCCTGTGCTTATTGGGCTGCTCAATCATTTGAGTTGCACTCTTATTACGTTCTCATTTACCTTTTCTAAATCTTTTTGATATTGCATTGCGAATTCTCTGGTCCCTGGCGGAAGTTTATGTGCCCTATCTGGGCTTAGACAGTCTATAGGCCTGCGAGGACTCCATCCCAAATGTAACTCCATCGAAGTTCTGCCAGTGGTCAAGTGTACAGAGTTGTTGTAAGCACTAGTAACCTTGGGCAAATGTTCATCCCAGTCAATCTGGTCGGGACGAATGTACATATGCAGCGTCTGCTGCAGGAGCTTGTTCATTTGCGCAGTTTGCCCATTTGTCTCAGGATGTCGGCCTGATGACATCGTCAGTTTAGAGCCATAGACATTCATTAGTTGCTGCCATTGCTCACTGGTAAACCGAGAGTCTCTGTCACTAACGATAGTTAAGGGATGACCGTAGTCCTTTACCCAGTGGTTAAAGAATTCCTGAATTTCACCTTAGTGTCCATAAAATCTATGGACACAGAGTCTCCAGGACCTGTTGGGATAGGCAAAGGCTTCAGTAGACCAAGGGGAGGTTGTGTGGTGCTTTTGTTTCGCTGACACACTTGAAATCCTTGCACATATGAAATGCAATCAGATTTCATTCGAGGCTAGGTATAAGAACGCAAAGATTAGCGTAGGTTTTCCTCCACCCGAAATGGCCTTCGGTAACATGGCATTCCCCTAAGATCACACTTTTGATTTCTTCCTTGTTTGGAATACAAAGCCTATCATGCACATCGGTTCTTTCAAACAACAGCCCCTGGGTTACCCGATAGTTAGGAAACTCTTGTGGCGCCTCTTGAACACGTTTCAGCATAGCGCCATAAACAGAATTCAGTGGAATAAACATTCCTAATCTTATCTTGTAAATCGATGCCTATGTCTAAATATGTTACAATAGCACCGAAGAAGTCAGATCTTCGACTCAATGCGTCAGCAACAACGTTATACTTACCCTTTACTGGCTTTAGTTCAAAGTCATACTGATCGATTTCCGCAGCCCACCTGGTCAGTTTAGGTGCCATCCGGGTCTGCATCTTTAGCCAGCGAAGTGTCTCATGATCTGAGTACACTTTGAAGTGGCGACCTAGGAGATAATGACGCCAATGGTCCAAAGCCTCCCAGAGTGCATACAACTCTCTTTCATACGTGGAAGCGACGACTTTCTCACTAGGAAGTCGTCGGGACATAAATTCGACAGGCCTGTATCCATTCGCGTCATCTTGCTGGAGTACAACGCCTATCACGTACTGACTGGCGTCGGTAGTAACAACGAAGGGCAAAGAAGGATCAACAACTTTCAAAATCGGATAATTAATCAAACATTTCTTTAAATGCTTAAACGAGGGCGTACAATCTTGGTCCCAATTCAAGATAGTTTCCTTTTTTAGTAATCTGCGAAGGGGAGCAACATTATCGTAAAATGCCTTACGCACTTACGGTAGTAATTAGCCAACCCAAGGAACGACCATGGTTCCGTCAACGTGCGTGGGTTAGGCCCATCCCGAATGACTGCAATTTTTGCGTCTTCCGATTTAATTCCATCTCCGTCTATAACATGCCCCAAATATAATACCTGATGCTTTGCCCACTCACACTTTTTCGGGTTTCAGTTTTAGTTTTGCCTCACGCAACTTATTTAGCACAAGTCGAAGGTGCTCACATGCTCACTCAGACTTTTACTAAAGACCAAGACATCATCTAGATATATAACAACAAATTTATCAAGCCATTCACGAAAAAGTTCATTCATCGTCCGCAGGAAAGTTGCAGGTGCATTAGTAAGACCAAAGGGCAACACAATGAACTCATAGTGCCCATACCTTGTACGAAAGGCAGTCTTATATTGGTCTTCTGGTTCTACCTCAATTTGATGGTAGCCAGATTTCAAGTCAATTTTCGTGAAGTACCTGCTACCTTGAACCCTATCCAGCAAATCATCGATCCTGGGTTATGGCTCAACATTTTTAATAGTTCTATCATTTAAGCTTCTATAGTCAATACACATGCAGACCCCGCCATCTTTCTTTGGCACAAATAACACTGGCGCACCATAGGGTGAGGAGCTAGGCCTAATCCATCCCTTTTCCAGCATTTCATCGGGCTGGGTTCGCAGTTCGTCTATAATTCTTTTGGCGACATTCTGTAAATTGGGCCCTTTGGAATCTGACTTCCAGGAACAATTTCAATGTGATGTTTGATTGGTCGTTCTACCACACCGCTTGGGGCCTTTGCCACCTCTGCGAATTCTTTTAGATTTTTTTCAACTTCTGGGGATTTTCCTTCCTCTTTAACTTCTCCTTCCTTTACTGGCGCACATATGCCACAAATACTTGGTCAAACAGATTATACTTCTTTATATGGCGGGCGGACACGGGGGCACTCATACAGCAGTGAGCCAAGTTGCTTTCCTTACCAGATTCATGAAACAGGCGGATTTTCTTATTTCCACCTTGCGGACTAGGGAGCCAACACTCATGGTCCCTCAACCTCACATCCGCATCCGCAGCTTCCCCCCAATCTATGCCTAGGAGAACATCAAAAGGGAGACTATCTTCCACCAAGAGAGTCATAGAGTGGAGAACGCGTTCCACCTTCCCCTCTGCTTCGAGCCGAAAGTATGTCTGAATCCCCTCAACATATCTATCTATCACAATTTCGGTACTATTCGCTAATTTACTTGCTACGGGTTCTTCCAACTGTTTTACCTTTAGCCCGAGACGCAACTTTTGCAAACCTTTCTTACTAATATAGTTGCGTGTTGACCCACTGTCAATCATACCGCCTACTCTTACTTTATTGACTTCTAGATCTGCGATAATTAGCTGCCCTTTTCGTTTTTTCATTTCGACCCAGGCTTTGCGACGAGTGACCAACTCATCACCCATGCCTGTGAGGGATCCACCCTGAGAGGTACATACACTAACTACCTCTGGACAACTGACTAGGTGGGGATCGTTTATCTCTTCAGTTTATGCCTCGGGAACCTTCGAATGGGTGGATGTCAGTCTGCTTGCATCCGAAGTTCCTGTAGAGTCAACTGAAAGTTGTTCCCTTTTGGTTGCTTATAGTCTGGGCAGAAGGGAACGATGTGGTTGGGGTCACCACATTTGAGGCATTGATCAGCGACTTTCCTTTCTTGCCAAACTTTTTTTGTGATGCCTAACTTTTCCTAAGGTCTGCCTTCGGGCAAGTCAGGATGGGGGGAATACGAACAATCCCTGTTCCCGTTCCACGTGCCTCTTCCTCTTCCCCATGTGGAGTTGGGTCCTCGGCCACTTTGCGAGGGACCATTGCCCCTTCCTCCCACGTAGTGCCTTCCTTCGCCACCACCCCTCTGGGTGTCGGGTCCTCTTCCTCCACGACCGCGACCTCCTCTTCCTCTGCCACGGCCTCTTCCTTGTCGCCCTCCCCCGCGGGCTGCAACGGCCGCGTAGTCCACCTCCTGAACTACCGATCCGTTGTGTGCATCTCCCTCCAGACCACAGTCTATCTGGTCGTAGGAAAGAGTTTCGACACCTCCTTCTTCAAAGGTCAGAAGAAGGTTGTCTTTCCCAGGAATACTTCCTGAGATGGTACGATTTTGCGATTTCTTATCGGCTTGCAGATCTTCTCTATACAACTAAAAGATACAAAGGGCCCGACGACACGCTCGGTCGCGGGCCCAAGGAAAACCCGTGGAGGGGCGGAACTGGGCAGGCGAACCGGCGCAGGGGCGAGTCCCAGGCGGAGGCGGGTACCGACGGCCGAAGCGGTGGCACGAGGGATGCGGGCAGGCGAACCGGCGCAGGGGCGAGTCCCAGGCCGAGGCGGGTACCGACGGCCGAAGTGGCGGCACGAGGGATGCGGGGTCGAGGGGGCGGAGGTCAAGGGAAAGCCGCGGAGGGGGGCGGAGGCTCAGGCCGACGCGCGCACGAGAGATGCTGGGTTGAGCGGGTGGACGCCAACGAAACAGCGGCGGTGTAGGGGCGTGGGACGACCGAACCGCGGGCAGTGGGAACGACGGGTAGCATGGCGCGAGACGCGAGGGCGGAGAGTTATCGTCTCTCTCTCTCTCTCTCACACACACACACACACACACACACACACACACACACACACACACACACACACACGAACGATTCATTCCGATTTTGCTCAAAAAGTGGCAGTGTATATTTCCACGTTTCAGCGGAAGATTCATTCCGTTTTT
>BFEA01000010.1:6761087-6775212 GCA_003427395.1 Chara braunii | reverse complement strand
TTTTTTTTTTTTTTTTTTTTTTTATAACACACACACACACATGCCCCATCTATTCTGGGGGGCGTCAGTCCGGTTGCTTATCACCGACAAGCAAATACAGCAAAGATAGGAATCAAACACAGACAGACAGAAAACAAGGTTGCGGGAGGTATCGGGCTGAGTCAGCACCCAGACCGCATGTGTCACTGGACCGTTCTGCCTAGCTCGGGGCTCGACCCCCGCGGAACAGACGCAGTCGGGAGGCATTTCACACCTTTTCACGACTTCTTGGATAAGTTTGTCATCGTGTACCTCGATGACATACTTATTTTTAGTAAGACTGACGAGGAGCACGTTGCACATTTGGACAAAGTCCTTAGTCTTCTTCGACAGCACAAGTTCAAGATCAACGGTGAGAAGTGCGAGTTTCGTCACACCCGTGTATTGTACTTGGGTCATGAGATTTCCGCGGAGGGATTGAAGCCCGATGACACGAATGTGGCCAGCATTCGTGACTGGCCGTGTCCTCAGTCTGTGACTGAGATGAGGTCCTTCCTAGGGATGACATGCTACTACGGCAATTTCGTTCAGAATTATAGCATAGTGGCCACCCCTTTGACGGACTTGACTCGCCTTGACACCCCATGGGAGTGGACAGACAGGTGTGAGGCTGCTTTCAAACATTTGAAGCATGCGTTGACACACCATGAGGTCTTGAAACTTCCTGATCCTGACAAGCCTTTCGTAGTAACTACGGATGCTAGCCAATATGGTATAGGCGCTGTACTTGCGCAGCAGGCGGGGAAAAAGTTGAGGCCTGTAGAGTACATGTCCAAAAAGATGCTCTCTCAGAAGTTGGCTAAGTCCACCTATGAGAAAGAACTCTATGTCATCTACAAGGCGCTCACCCATTGGAGGCACTACCTCCTTGGGAGGTTCTTCTACGTCGGGACTGATCACCAGACCCTGAAGTGGATGAGAACCCAGCCTGTGCTCTCCGACGCTCTGAAGCGTTGGATTGAAGTCATAGGCCAGTATGACTTTGAGCCCCAGTACATCAAAGGCAAGTACAATAAGGTTGTTGATGCGTTGTCGCGTTGGGCTTGCGGACGATGTTACTCAATCTATGGTGGAAGCCTATCGCGAGGACCGGTTTATGTCTGAGATCATATGCAGACTCGAGGCGAAGGACAAAGCGACTTGTGGCGAGTTTGAGTTGGTCAACAGACTGTTGTTCCTTGAGAAGGCACAAAATAAATGTTTGTGTGTGCCAGATAGGGTATCTTTGCGTAGCTTATTTTTAGGCGAGTGTCATGATGCCACAAGACATTTTGGTTTAAAAAAGACTGCAGCCAATCTGTTGCAGCGGTTCTGGTAGCCCACAATGATGAGAGATGCTAAGCTGTACGTGGAGACTTGTTAGGTCTGTCAGAGAGACAAGCCCCGTACGCTGGCCCCTCTTGGGCTCCTCAAGCCCCTTCCGATTCCGGAAAGGCCCGGTGTCGAGCGCACGGTCCCCGCTGGTGGGGGACCTTCCCGACCGCGTTACGCAGGATTGGCAGATTTCGCAAGTCGCTTCACAAAAAGGGAAGCGACGAAGCCGCTCCGACCGAGTGCGCCAGCTATACCTCCATCGAATCCCTACGACAGGACAGGGTCTCGCGGGGTACAACTCACCTCCACCCGCGGGAGCTGTCACCATCCCTTGGGTGGGCGTATCCCCCACGAGCTGTTGAACCACACACGAAAGTTTTTACTTGCAATCGCGGAGGTGGCTCGGCCGAGGGCGTTTCTCGTAGCATAGGGGGTACGCGCGGTCCACGCCTAGCTTAGACCCGTACGCGAACCGTCATGCTGAGGCGCTGATCTCCCACGTGCGGTTTAGCGACGGTCGACTAGGACATCCTAACTCAACCACGCGATACGTGACAAAGCAAACTAACTCAAACAAACAAGCCTAGTCCCTTTTTCATACGTCCTGACCCATAGCTCAAAAAGTCTTTCTGTTTGAGCGAGACCCACACGAAGTTGCATAAAAAGAATGCAACCGTCAAAGGAATCATAATGCTCAGTCATGTGTACTCAGTTGATCTGCTATCATGACGACCCTTCATGCGTTACCCACATTCGCGCATCCTCTCATGGGTTTCGGGGTTGCGTACGACGCTCAAGTGTCGAAAGCAAGATATCATGAAGAGTTCTTCCTTCACGATATTGCTCGGCTAAAGGATAAGTCGTGCGGCCCTTGCGGCACCCCTATCTTTTAGGCAGCGGGTGACCATAAGCAAGGGGCGCAGACCCAACTCAAGTGGGAAACCCTTTTGTGTTGGACCAGAGCCTGGGATGTCCTGGACAAGGACCTCAAATTCCAGGCTCAGGAGCAACGTCCGACTAATAATTTAAAAAGCAAAACCCCTTTGAAATGGGGTTTCCTCGTCCCTCTCCCGACGGAAGAAAAATAAGAGTAGTCACGGGTTGGAGAGCAATTCGCCATACCCAAACTAAGTCTCGGTCTAATCAAAGGTCGAGTGTTAAACCTTGCGCTCGGCTTCTCCTGCCTGCTCGTTGGATGCGTGTGACAAAAGCAAAATAAGAAAAAGAAAAGGGCGAGTCTCGGGGGAAATCAGGGAGACCCATTCTCACAGCCATCGTTGAACCTTGTCACTCACACCCTGCATTCATTCATCCATATCACTCTCAAATCCGGGAGTGAGTCCTTGCTCCCATAGATACCTGCACACACATGAAACCCAATGAAAAATTCACATCCAGATGTCGCAAAACGTGGTCAACCCCTTTGCTCCCAGGTTCACGTCCCACACGCCCCTTTCCGACCCCCATTCGACAAAGGTATGCCCCACCGATCCATTTTACACAACTTTCGCATGGTCATTCAAGAGAGGTTCCAAGGATAGGTTTTCTTTCATACGGAAATGCCTTTCGCCTACAGGGTCACAGACATTTGGGCGTGGCTATCACAGTGGGTAGGAGTTGAGTCGCAAACCGACCTGCTATCAACCTGATAGCAGAAGTTGATGAAGCTCAAGACTTCGAAGAACACTCGCAGGTAGCAATGATCTGCGTCACAAAGATCAAGACAGGCATCGCCTATCGAGTTAACGGAGTTCAACTCCGTATTTGCACTTAGGCTACTTAGTAGTAGCGTCCGGTAACGATGTGAAAATCTTGAAAATTTCCGCAGCACTTCCTTTGCGGAAGTGTGCTCGCAGAATATTTACTGTACTAAATCTTAAAAGAAAAACTTGAGACTCAATAAACTAACTCTTTGGTTTAAGTAGAAATTTCGGCAGCACTTCCTTTAGAAAGGAAGGCTCCCAGAATTCCTACTGACTCCAAAGACTAAACTATATCCTATCCTGACTGACATCTCTGAAACTTGACTAACTTTGAGTTTTTAACAGAAATTTTGGCAGCATCTCTCCTAAGGAAAAGAGGCTCCCGGAACTTCTACTAACTCAGAGGCTAACCAATGCCCTACCAAAACAATCATGCATGAAAAGACAAATGCGAAAACAAAAATGAACATCTACCTACCTATCGCTCAAGCATAAGGCGAGCACTAACAGACTACCCTACTATGCAGAAAACAGACAGAGCCTGAATAAACGACAAGTCATTGTCAGCCAGCATGTCATGTTTACAACGCATTCAGCCAAAACAAGGATTCGTTTATCCAAGTTTTTCATCTTTCGCTTGTTCTGATCGCAAAAGCATTAGTCCTGTATCTTACTTAGTTGATTAACTTTCCAAATTGTTCTCAGTCAACCCCATGCAATCGCTAACACACTAGCCTTGACTATCCTCACAAAGAGAATACTCAGACCTTTGTCAACAAGCAAAACCGACTGACTCAGCAAGGCGACCGGATCAGTCTAGAAGACCTCATTTCCAGCCCCAGTTCAATGTCTTAAGCAAAACAGCAAGACAACCGGATCAGTCTGGAGGACCTCATTTCCAGCCCCAGTTCAAATCATCGCATACAAACATCATGGTTCTTACCATAGACTGATGACTTAAACATGCATAGTAGATTCCCTTTCTGATTCAATTAAAGTCCTGAAAAAGAAAACAAATATATACACAAGTCAAAGTCAAACAGACCAAACACCAGGTTTGTATAGATAGGGGTTTATTGGGATTTTAATGGTATAGTGTCGGCCTACCTCTGAGTTCCCTGCCTCCAGAGTCCCGCCTGGGCTCCGGCAGAGCTCCCACAATCGATGGGTCGACCTCCCACAAAGGCCTTGATGCGGTCCTATGGGTTGCAATCCCGTCTGCCGCCTTCCTCTCCAAACATAGACTAGACTGAGAGGAAGAAGGAAAAAAGAAGAGTGGTCAAACGCTCGAGGTACGAGAAGGGGCCAACTCAACTCACACGAGAGGGCCTTGGTGCCTTCAGATCCTGAGGGCCCCGCAATGGTGGTCGAAAGCGCAGTAAAGACGGTTGAGTCGTGGCCAAAACGCAGAGTAACAGTTTTCTGGCAAGCCTTCCAAGCTGTGGCAGCAATCCCCTCGTGAAGCGTGACAGTCCTTCCAAATCAGTATGCTTCCACCTCCTACCAAAACAACCGCTATGTAACTTAGGAAGGTTGCTTTCGATGAAAGCTCACCCTGCCTGTGCTTTATTCGATCGTGAGCAGAAACGCAGCAATACACGATAGTAGCATGCCTTAGTGGTCTATTTGGGAACGACCGCAGTAGCCGCCAACAGCAACAAGCTCCCATGAACTCGAGATCAGCAGCAGTATCCTATGAAGTTTTCGTCAGCCACCTGAATGTGTCGCCGAAGCAGCTTTCCGGTACACTGTAGCAATCATCTTAGCGGCTCAGCAACACAGTTTATGGTGCAGCAGCCATAATAGCTAAAACGCAGTGGTCGCATCCGACACACAGCAAGGCAGCGTACATGACAACGAGGAAAACAGGCGAAGCTATATAATACATCAATGCTGCAAAAAGCACAGCAATGCTGTACATTGGTAGTTTCGACTTTCAGCAACAGCACTGGTTCCTTCAATTCTGAGTTGTCATACTTAACCGGCTACCGTGGCGCAGTTTGGTACCATAGCTTGGCTTTTCGGTTCATCCCGCATCGTCGGTTCATCAAGGTGAGTACTCAACCCCTCCTCCAGGCTGCAATATCTGATGCAACTCGTAGTCAAACCCCCAACACTTTTGTCTTCTGCCGGTACATATAGTCACAGCACAGGTTTTCCAGTCCAACAATACTAGTTGCCAACTTGTTGTGATTCAATAGAAGGTGGCAACAACAATCTCTTCAGAAGTAAAATCAAACCCGCCACCCCACCGTACTTGGCAGTTTAAGGCAATAGCTGCTTAGTAGTAACTCGAAACTTCAATCCTGCCTCATCCCTGAGTCAACTGCGGCATAGCCCAACTCTTTCCTCATTAGCATCCATCTGTTGAGAAGACCATTAGTATCGTCGAATGCACTGTTGTAGCAGACTGCGTTCCTTTTGTTAGCAACAACATCTTGCAGCTTAGCAGTAGGGAGGACACAGTAGGTATAATAGTAAGTGCGCAGTGGTGTCCCTCAATGACACTTGGGTTCACAGTAATACGTCTGGCTTCGGTGGCAGCTGCCCTAGGATCACACTAACCTGAACTATCTTGTAGCCATAGTAGTAGCAGCCTGCTTTCCACAATCAGCATTACCGATAGGCAAAAGGCCACCGCTGGTCTCCCGAGTGAATGGAATCCCCCTGTTGCAAAAACCTGTCGCGCTGCTGCCTAGAAGCACCAACTTAGACCAGCCTAGCAGGTTGTCAACTGTGTCTTCACGTCAGTAATGGTAACTTCACACATTAAAACCCATTCGTTGTACCAGCTATAACAGTAGTTCTCATGGTCAACAGATAGTAGGATCCCGTGAAGAGCAAGGGCAAGAATGGATGAAACTAAGAGTGAGTCTTTCTGCGTAACCAGCGGAAAATACACTTTTCTCGCTGAACGCACCTAACTGTAATCACAGACGGATCTGGGTCTGATTAAGCAAAAGTAAAAACATGATCTTGATTCTCAGCCTCCCTAGTCATGTGCCTCTTCTCTCACTCTTTAACTTTCCCTAATCGACCTGCTCCTGGCCCGTTTCACGTAATTCCACAGGCACAATGTAAGGAGGTCAGCCGAGGTGGATCTGCAATTCCAGGCGGCCATACTCATGAGGCAGCGTGGCTGTAGCATAGGCTTCGCAATCGTGGCTGCTATACAAAGGCATATCTGATGTCGACAATGAGGGGCACACGCGAATCATAAGAGGAAGAAATGACTAACGGGATGAATGGCTATGGCGCCGAGAGAGGCAAACGTGACTCTTGGGTGCAAGGGTGGCTAGCATGAGGCAATTAAGACCCCCGCTGGCGAAAGCAGCACCCCTGCTGATGAAGGTAGCCGCGAGCCTGCTAATGATGTCACGATTGATATAGATGCCCTTGATCCAGCTGACGAGGGACACTGATTTGATCGAAGAGGATGGCTTCTCTCTCTCTCTCTCTCTCTCTCTCCTTTTTTTTTTTTTTTTTTTTTTTTTTTACCACTTGTTTGAATTTGGTCGTGCTAGCGGCCAAATTCAGTCAGTTAAAAAAAGAAAAACAAGGGAGCGGATATGGAGGGACTGTACCTCGGTCGAGAGGAACGACGTACTGCACCGACTGCGTGATCACAATCATTGCCCTTGAAGCCAATCAGTATGCACACGAGCTCTCATGACGGCGAAGTGGAAGCAAACTTCAAAGACAGCAAAATTCGGCTTCGACGATGGCTTCGACGAGATGGGATGTTGCATACTTTAACATGCAGACCAGAACAAGAACCGACCTTTCACTACAAAGTATAAGATAGCACAACGGAACACTTAGATGCCAGTGATCCGAACAATCAATGTTGCAATGCAGCCCTGAACATACATCATCATCATCGTTACATGGTGTGAATGGGGCCAAGCGCTGCACACAGGAAGACTGCGCCAGCCCATACCATACACAGACGAAGAGGAAGGGGATAGACGAAGAGGAGGGGGAAGATGGGAATGTCGTCAACACCAAGTCTTCGGCACAAGCCCAAATAGTCCCTCATCGAAATGTCTGAATCCCAAATGTCAAGTCTGGATCCAATGTCGTCAAGTCTCAAGTCACAACTCTGTCTCTCTCTGTCGTAGTCTGAGAAGTCAGGTGGCGAGAGGGTGAGAAGAGAAGGAGGACTTAGAAGAGGAAGAAGAAGAACTCTCTCTCTCTCTGTGTGTCCAGTACTAACCTGTGAAGTTGGCGCCTTGATGCAGGTACCACGAAGATGGAGCTGGAGCGATGGCGCCACAGGTAASTATCACTGGCCTCCGCCAGTATCTCTCCCACTCTACSRTCTACCACCTACCAGCGCCCAGCGCTGAAGACTACAACTACAGCTATGGCGCCCAGCGCCGAAGACTACAGCTAGCGCTAATACTACCAAACGCTGAAGACTACTGCAGCGCTCCCCCTGAGTGCTGCGGCCGAATCCTGAAGACTACCTCTGACTACTGGAACTACCTACCCGTGAAGTGACTAGGACAGTCCTATGTACTACYGGGGTGCCTCCTGACTRMTGGCGAGCAGTCCAGGAGRCTGCTCTTGCCAATGCCGATCGGAGGCAGGGGCTGCCGCTGCAGCTCCTGCTCAAACTMGAGGAACAGGCTATTCTTGGCCTGTTCCGCATCCCTGTTTGCGTGCCTGAGTCTTAGGGGCAGGTCGAAACAATGAGGGCCTGAAAATGGCCCTCCGTTTCAGGCTGAAAACTCTGGGTCTGAAAAGACCCAGAAATAGGCTGAAACGGGGTAGGGCGCGCAGGCCCTCGTTTTTCAGCTTTCAAGCTGAAACGACCGGGGCCTGTAAGCCCTAAGTTTTAGGCTTTTAGGCTGAATGTCCGGGATGGGCCCTGCAGGGCCCGTGTGGCTACGCAGTATGCCACCCCCCCCCCCTCCTTGAAGAACCAAGCTTACCTGCGAGGGCGAAGCTGTCTGTCTGAGGGAGGGACCACAGTCCAGGTGGGAGGGGCTGGTCGTGAAGCTTCCTGAGCTAACCTCCGCTTTTCATAATGCGCGTAGATCAGCAGTGCGGATGCTTTCAAATCTGCGCCTGAAATCCACCGAGTGTCGTCGCGATCGCATGCTTTGAATGTGACTTTGTACTGCCGCTGCTTGCTGCCGTACTTGCGATCGGAGAAGACGCGGTCAACTTCCTGATGACCATCCATAGAAGGAGGGTCCTGCGATCGTCGGTTCGGAAAGTCGTCGCTCTTGGCTGGCGTGTATGTTGCCAGCTTCGAGGCGTGGAAGACCGGATGGACCGTCAGATGCTCTGGAATGTTGATCACAAATGAAGGGCCATCGGGCTCATCGCCCGCGGCTGCTGTCACAGACCAAGGTCCAAACCACTTGGGAAGCAGTTTGCGTGAAACATCCTGTTCCAGTGCAAACTCTTCCGCGGAGACCCAAACCAGATCACCGGCGCGGATGGGACATGGTACGCGACGCCTGTTGGCTTGCTGCTGCATGCGGACTTGAGCCTTTTGCATATTTGCGCGGGCTTGAGTCAGCAATTCCTTGCACTTCCGGACGGAAGCGGGAGAGCAGGCAGCGTCAATGTCGGCTGGTCGAGGGAGGAGAAGGTCGGCGAAGATACGGCCTTTCCGTCCACCGTGGTGTAACTCGAATGGAGTCACGCCGATCGCCGGGTGCACCGAAGTGTTGTAGGCGAACTCGATGTCGGGGAGGCGGTCAACCCAATCTTTCTGGTCCGGACGGATGAGCGTACGAAGCAGCATTTGAGCGGTTTGAGGTGCCCGCTCCGTCTGCCCGTCTGTCTGAGGATGCCGAGCCGAACTTGGTTTCATTGTTGTGCCGGACTCCTGCATGAGAGCAGTCCAAAACGCCGACATGAAACGAGTGTCGCGGTCGCTGACAATGTCTTTTGGTACATTGTGGCCACAAATCCAACCAGTGTGCAGGAGGCGTGCTAGCTCGGGAGCCGTGGAGTAGTACTTGCAAGGGAGAAAACGCGCGTACTTACTCAATCGGTCCACAACCGTGAGGATGCCGTCGTGCCCGAGCCGGTCGCGAGGAAACGGACCAGTGACGTCCATGGCAATGGAGAGACCGGGTTCCCGTCGAATAGGCATCGGGTGTAACTCGCCGTAGGGATTGCGGTTGCGGGGCTTGCTGCGTCGGCAAACTTCGCAAGAGTCGCAATACCGAGTGACATCGGTAATGAGGTCAGGCCATCGGAATCGCTGTCGAAGCCGTGCGATAGTGCGGTTGACTCCGAAATAGTCGGCGAGTCGTGAATCATGATACCCGCCGAGGAGGCGAGTCCGAAGACGACGGTCGCGTGGGACACATAGTAAGTCCTTGCCTCTCGAGTGGAGGAGCAAGTACCCGTCGACAATGCGGTAATGGCTGGCCGGCGGGTGATCCGAAGATAGCTGTGCATAAAGCGTGCCGAAGTCCGGATCAGACTGATATGCCCGGATGAAGTGTCGTTGAAGCTCCTCGTCGAATGCGAAGGCATGATGTGTCATAGGCCGGGGACATGTTTCGGTGTGAAGTCAAATTGGTTGATGAAGTACATCCATCGTCCGATCGTGCTGCTCACCGTGTCCTGCGTCTTGTAGTAGGTCAATGGATTGTTGTCTGTGACCCATGTGAACCTACGACGCCCAAGGAGGAAGTGCCGCCAGCGCTTGAGAGCCATCACGAATGCGAGCAGCTCCTTCTTCCTTGCATCATCAAGGGAGTTGATGGGAGGCACTTCCTCCTGCGGGGCTTGCTGCGTCTCGGCAGGGTGGGGTCATAGATGCTAAGGACGGGTGCCATGAGCATAGCCGTCTTAAGTGCTTGGAATGACCGGCGTGCGTCGTCATCGAATACGAATGGCACCTTTGGTGACTGTAACCTCATCATAGGTGCAGCAATCCTGGAGTATTCGGTGATGAATCGCTGATAGTAGCCTGCCAACCCCATGAATGAACGAACGTCCGTGGTGTTGGTGGGCTCGGGCCATACTCGTAGGGCGTCGATGTTGTCCGCAAGCGGACAGATGCCTTGCGGCGTCACATAGTGTCCCAGGTACTCCAGCTCCTGCTGTGCGAACTCGCACTTGTCGCGGTTTGCTTTGTACTTGGCTTGTTGTAGCTGCTCCAAAACGGTGCGCAGGTGTTCCACATGCTCATCCAAACTCCGACTATACACCAAGATGTTGTCGAGGTAGATGAGTACAAACCGATCCAGCATGTGTCGGAACTCCGTTGTCATAGCCGCTTGGAAAGTGGTTGGGGCATTTGTAAGGCCAAACGGCATGACCAGCCATTCGAAATGCCCATACCGTGTCTTGAACGCGGTCTTGTATCGATCCTCCTTGCGAATCTCGAGTTGGTGGTACCCTGCCTTGAGATCCAGCTTAGAGAAGAACTGGGCGCCGCCCAATCGCTCGAGAAGGTCATCGATGCGTGGGAGAGGGCCGGCGTTCCTGATCGTCTGCGCGTTGAGCTTGCGATAATTGATCCACAACCGCAGGTCCTTGTTCTTCTTCCGGACGAAGAGAACAGGAGCACCGTATGGCGATGAGCTAGGCCGAATCCAGCCTTTCTCCAGAAGGTCGTCGAGTTGTGCCCGAAGCACACTTAACTCTTCCTCGCTCGGTAGATGCAACCGCGCGGAGGTACGGCCCCGTCCTCGAGGATGATCTCGTGGCGGATGGGTCGATCCGGTACTACTCCGTGCGGGCCTTCGAACACGTCGTTGTAGGCGTCGAGAAGCTCGGTGATGCGTGGATCCGAAGGTGAGTCCGTCGATGAAGCGTCATGKGGCGGGAGGGCGTGGAGAAAACACACCCCCATCTCCTCGATGTCGTCTCTGATGATGGAAGCTCGCATGCTTGYGGCGGATACCACGTGGCAGTTGATCGAAGGATGAGGAAGAGGCACCGTGCATGGAACTAGTACTCCGTTCCGATCACGAATGTGAACGGTGCGGTGGAAGAAGTTCATCGGGTGATCCTCGCTTCGCAACCATGACATGCCCAAGATCATTTCAAATTTGGTGTCCAGAATGTCAAAGGACACCGCCTCACTTGCGTGAGGGGCAAAGTACACAAGGACGTTGTCAATGCACCGGTCGATTGACTTGTGCGTGTGACCGTCCGCCAATGTGACTTGCGTAGGCTGGGTCTTCCTTCGGACGCGTGGGCCAAGGCCGGCGCGCACCATGAAGTCCTGGCTGATGTAGTTGCGAGATGCTCCGCAATCGATCAAGGCACTTCAGGTCGCCTCTCCGATCTCAATGCGTATGTATAGTAATGGTGCGTCGATGTCGTCGTACCGTTGCGTATTGAACTCGAGGTCGATCTTCGTGATGTAAGCGTGAAGGTCGACAACCTTTGCTCCGGCGTCCATCAACGGAGCTGGTACTGCAGTGTGCAAGTAATCCCGCAATTGTGCCATGAGCACGTTGCAATGCGGTTTCGGCAATCGTCCACTCGAGGGAACGGGCATCCACAAGAAGTCTGTGAACGTCAATGGGTCGAGTTCTTCAAGTCTTGACCATGACGTCGAATCCCCGGCGATAGATTGCGGCGAAGCTGCCGAATCGATTGTCGCTGGGGATGAAACCGTGCATGCGGTAGATTGTTGCACGTGGAGCGGTTGGCCCAGCGGTGGAACCAAGTGGACAGCATAGTCCTCGTAAGTGTAACGAGAACTTGCGACATTCCCGTTCTCCCCAGATGTGCAGGAGGCCGCTAGCAAGGCGGCCGAATCTGGCGGAGTAGAAGGTGGAGTCGCCTCACTTTCCGCGGAGCTCAGTTTCCCGAGCTGAGGCAGGGTCGCACATCCTCCATGCCCTGATCCTAGCATAGGGAGGTATTGTGCTTGGTGCTGTTGCACCAATAGCAGCTGCCGTAGCGGCCGCGAACCTTGTACTCCACCTCGGTCAAGCCGAACTTGACCCATGGAACTTGTACTGGCTGTCCATTTCCGGCCTGCGATGCGGATTTCGCCTTCCCATTGTTGCGGGACTTGTTGTTGCTTCGCGGCTGGACAGCAGCCACCTGATCTCCGTCACTTGATGCTGGAGTGGCTGCTGGGTTATCTCCACTTTCCGACTGGATTGCAGCTGTCGCGGACTAGTTCGTACCTTCTCCACATAGGTTGGCTGCCACGTGGACTTCTCGTGCGCAGCTGCCCTGTTAGTCTTGATGATCTCCCTTGCCTTGTTGATTATCTCCGCGAAAGTGTTGTACTGCTCGCGATCACCAAGTGCGAGGCTGAGAGTGGCGCACGACCTGTTGTAGAACTCACGCCGCAGATGCGGGAATGGCAAGTCCAAATCGGGCGTTGCCACGATCTTCTGCCAATCCGTGAACGTATCACGTGTCGTTGTGCTCCCTTGAGCCATCGTGAAGATGCGGTTGATGGCGAGTGTCGGGGCATCGTCGACGATGAACCTTTTCTTCCATTCCTTTGTCGTGTCCTCCCAGGAGACCTTCTTGTACAGGTCTGAAACCTGGACGCCGTGGATGGTTGCCATGTGGCTGAGCCAGATCTGACAACCTCCCTTGGTGTTGATGAACAGAGCACTGATGAACAGATGGTCAGGGACTTCGTGAATCCCCAACTCCGTTGTAAATCCTTGCCACTAGACGACCGGGTCTTAATGTGTGTAGTCATCAAATTTCTCGATCCGGAACGTCGGCATCTTGTATGGCCTCGCCGAGCTGTTGTTGTGGTTGTGGTCAGTCTGCTGTTGCTGACTGATCTTAGTGTCCAGCAACACGAACCGCTGGCTGATGGTGGCCGGCTCTGTGAAGGCACTTATGTCTCCTAGCATTGCCACTACGTGGTCAACGCGTTCCTCCAGTTGGCGACTAGAGGATGCACTGCTGGAAGCTCCAGCATCTGGTCCTGGTACAGCCTGTTCCAGGTCCAGTACACGGGCGTCCAGTGCCCGTGTGGCATCCTCGTGCTGAATCTTATGGTTCCGCTCAGACTGTAGGTGGTTACAAGTGTAAACCAGCCTGGTCACGAGCTTGGCCATGAACTCCTTGTGCTGCTCTTCCGGTGTTGCCTCGTCGCCGTTCGGTTCAAAGTGCCAGTACTTGAGTCTCTCGATGTTGTTGGCTTCATGCCGCTGCAGCAGATCCTAGGCTTCCTTGCGGCAAGCCTGGGCATCTGCGTCAGCCTCGGCCTGTAGCCGCAGCTTCTCTGCTGCTGCCGCTTCTTCAGCCTGTAGCTTGGCAGCCTTGACTGCCAGCTGGCGTTGTTCCTCAGCCTCGATTGCAGCGAGCTGAGCCTGGAAGCGCTTTTTGTAGTCGGCAATGGGCTCATTGGCCAGTTGGCCTGGCAGGCCCGTCATGTTGCTGACGTGGCTGTGCTGACGTGGCACTGTGTCTGACATGGCACTGCTGATGTGGCACTGCTTACGTGGCACTGTGTCTGACGTGGCACTGCTTACGTGGCACTATGTCTGACGTGGCACTGCTGATGTGGCACTGCTTACGTGGCACTGTCTGACGTGGCACTGATGACGTGGCACTGCTCACGTGGCACTGCCGATGTGGCACTGTGTCTGACGTGGCACTGCTGACGTGGCCTGCTGACGTGTCACTGTAGCTAACGCGTCAGTGTTGACGTGGCCTGCTGACGTGTCACTGTAGCTGACGTGTCACCGTACCAACCGGGAAATGCATGCAAAGGGTGGGTGGGAGGGAAAACGAAGGTAGGAAAACAACCCAAGAATACTTTCCTCCGGCCCTAATCAACAGATAAAAAATAAAATAAAAAATAAAAGAGAACTACTTCGTTTTTTTTTGTTTTTTTTTTTTGTATATCTGTCAATCTATTATGAGTAGGACATGTCAGAAGAGTATTATGAACGAGATCTAGTCTAGGTTCCGCAAAGTTTCGGCTTTTACAAACTGAGATCTTGAAAAAACTTTGCGAAATGGAGTAAAGATGCGATTTTCAGAAAGAACGAATCCAGTTTCTGAGAATATAGCAATCTCCGAATATGCCTATCGTAATATTGGTAGGCTTCGCAAGATTTCGGTTTTCAAAAAAAAAAAAAAAAAAAAAAAAAAAA
>BFEA01000010.1:6747285-6759167 GCA_003427395.1 Chara braunii | reverse complement strand
TTTTTTTTTTTTTTTTTTTTTTTATAACACACACACACACATGCCCCATCTATTCTGGGGGGCGTCAGTCCGGTTGCTTATCACCGACAAGCAAATACAGCAAAGATAGGAATCAAACACAGACAGACAGAAAACAAGGTTGCGGGAGGTATCGGGCTGAGTCAGCACCCAGACCGCATGTGTCACTGGACCGTTCTGCCTAGCTCGGGGCTCGACCCCCGCGGAACAGACGCAGTCGGGAGGCATTTCACACCTTTTCACGACTTCTTGGATAAGTTTGTCATCGTGTACCTCGATGACATACTTATTTTTAGTAAGACTGACGAGGAGCACGTTGCACATTTGGACAAAGTCCTTAGTCTTCTTCGACAGCACAAGTTCAAGATCAACGGTGAGAAGTGCGAGTTTCGTCACACCCGTGTATTGTACTTGGGTCATGAGATTTCCGCGGAGGGATTGAAGCCCGATGACACGAATGTGGCCAGCATTCGTGACTGGCCGTGTCCTCAGTCTGTGACTGAGATGAGGTCCTTCCTAGGGATGACATGCTACTACGGCAATTTCGTTCAGAATTATAGCATAGTGGCCACCCCTTTGACGGACTTGACTCGCCTTGACACCCCATGGGAGTGGACAGACAGGTGTGAGGCTGCTTTCAAACATTTGAAGCATGCGTTGACACACCATGAGGTCTTGAAACTTCCTGATCCTGACAAGCCTTTCGTAGTAACTACGGATGCTAGCCAATATGGTATAGGCGCTGTACTTGCGCAGCAGGCGGGGAAAAAGTTGAGGCCTGTAGAGTACATGTCCAAAAAGATGCTCTCTCAGAAGTTGGCTAAGTCCACCTATGAGAAAGAACTCTATGTCATCTACAAGGCGCTCACCCATTGGAGGCACTACCTCCTTGGGAGGTTCTTCTACGTCGGGACTGATCACCAGACCCTGAAGTGGATGAGAACCCAGCCTGTGCTCTCCGACGCTCTGAAGCGTTGGATTGAAGTCATAGGCCAGTATGACTTTGAGCCCCAGTACATCAAAGGCAAGTACAATAAGGTTGTTGATGCGTTGTCGCGTTGGGCTTGCGGACGATGTTACTCAATCTATGGTGGAAGCCTATCGCGAGGACCGGTTTATGTCTGAGATCATATGCAGACTCGAGGCGAAGGACAAAGCGACTTGTGGCGAGTTTGAGTTGGTCAACAGACTGTTGTTCCTTGAGAAGGCACAAAATAAATGTTTGTGTGTGCCAGATAGGGTATCTTTGCGTAGCTTATTTTTAGGCGAGTGTCATGATGCCACAAGACATTTTGGTTTAAAAAAGACTGCAGCCAATCTGTTGCAGCGGTTCTGGTAGCCCACAATGATGAGAGATGCTAAGCTGTACGTGGAGACTTGTTAGGTCTGTCAGAGAGACAAGCCCCGTACGCTGGCCCCTCTTGGGCTCCTCAAGCCCCTTCCGATTCCGGAAAGGCCCGGTGTCGAGCGCACGGTCCCCGCTGGTGGGGGACCTTCCCGACCGCGTTACGCAGGATTGGCAGATTTCGCAAGTCGCTTCACAAAAAGGGAAGCGACGAAGCCGCTCCGACCGAGTGCGCCAGCTATACCTCCATCGAATCCCTACGACAGGACAGGGTCTCGCGGGGTACAACTCACCTCCACCCGCGGGAGCTGTCACCATCCCTTGGGTGGGCGTATCCCCCACGAGCTGTTGAACCACACACGAAAGTTTTTACTTGCAATCGCGGAGGTGGCTCGGCCGAGGGCGTTTCTCGTAGCATAGGGGGTACGCGCGGTCCACGCCTAGCTTAGACCCGTACGCGAACCGTCATGCTGAGGCGCTGATCTCCCACGTGCGGTTTAGCGACGGTCGACTAGGACATCCTAACTCAACCACGCGATACGTGACAAAGCAAACTAACTCAAACAAACAAGCCTAGTCCCTTTTTCATACGTCCTGACCCATAGCTCAAAAAGTCTTTCTGTTTGAGCGAGACCCACACGAAGTTGCATAAAAAGAATGCAACCGTCAAAGGAATCATAATGCTCAGTCATGTGTACTCAGTTGATCTGCTATCATGACGACCCTTCATGCGTTACCCACATTCGCGCATCCTCTCATGGGTTTCGGGGTTGCGTACGACGCTCAAGTGTCGAAAGCAAGATATCATGAAGAGTTCTTCCTTCACGATATTGCTCGGCTAAAGGATAAGTCGTGCGGCCCTTGCGGCACCCCTATCTTTTAGGCAGCGGGTGACCATAAGCAAGGGGCGCAGACCCAACTCAAGTGGGAAACCCTTTTGTGTTGGACCAGAGCCTGGGATGTCCTGGACAAGGACCTCAAATTCCAGGCTCAGGAGCAACGTCCGACTAATAATTTAAAAAGCAAAACCCCTTTGAAATGGGGTTTCCTCGTCCCTCTCCCGACGGAAGAAAAATAAGAGTAGTCACGGGTTGGAGAGCAATTCGCCATACCCAAACTAAGTCTCGGTCTAATCAAAGGTCGAGTGTTAAACCTTGCGCTCGGCTTCTCCTGCCTGCTCGTTGGATGCGTGTGACAAAAGCAAAATAAGAAAAAGAAAAGGGCGAGTCTCGGGGGAAATCAGGGAGACCCATTCTCACAGCCATCGTTGAACCTTGTCACTCACACCCTGCATTCATTCATCCATATCACTCTCAAATCCGGGAGTGAGTCCTTGCTCCCATAGATACCTGCACACACATGAAACCCAATGAAAAATTCACATCCAGATGTCGCAAAACGTGGTCAACCCCTTTGCTCCCAGGTTCACGTCCCACACGCCCCTTTCCGACCCCCATTCGACAAAGGTATGCCCCACCGATCCATTTTACACAACTTTCGCATGGTCATTCAAGAGAGGTTCCAAGGATAGGTTTTCTTTCATACGGAAATGCCTTTCGCCTACAGGGTCACAGACATTTGGGCGTGGCTATCACAGTGGGTAGGAGTTGAGTCGCAAACCGACCTGCTATCAACCTGATAGCAGAAGTTGATGAAGCTCAAGACTTCGAAGAACACTCGCAGGTAGCAATGATCTGCGTCACAAAGATCAAGACAGGCATCGCCTATCGAGTTAACGGAGTTCAACTCCGTATTTGCACTTAGGCTACTTAGTAGTAGCGTCCGGTAACGATGTGAAAATCTTGAAAATTTCCGCAGCACTTCCTTTGCGGAAGTGTGCTCGCAGAATATTTACTGTACTAAATCTTAAAAGAAAAACTTGAGACTCAATAAACTAACTCTTTGGTTTAAGTAGAAATTTCGGCAGCACTTCCTTTAGAAAGGAAGGCTCCCAGAATTCCTACTGACTCCAAAGACTAAACTATATCCTATCCTGACTGACATCTCTGAAACTTGACTAACTTTGAGTTTTTAACAGAAATTTTGGCAGCATCTCTCCTAAGGAAAAGAGGCTCCCGGAACTTCTACTAACTCAGAGGCTAACCAATGCCCTACCAAAACAATCATGCATGAAAAGACAAATGCGAAAACAAAAATGAACATCTACCTACCTATCGCTCAAGCATAAGGCGAGCACTAACAGACTACCCTACTATGCAGAAAACAGACAGAGCCTGAATAAACGACAAGTCATTGTCAGCCAGCATGTCATGTTTACAACGCATTCAGCCAAAACAAGGATTCGTTTATCCAAGTTTTTCATCTTTCGCTTGTTCTGATCGCAAAAGCATTAGTCCTGTATCTTACTTAGTTGATTAACTTTCCAAATTGTTCTCAGTCAACCCCATGCAATCGCTAACACACTAGCCTTGACTATCCTCACAAAGAGAATACTCAGACCTTTGTCAACAAGCAAAACCGACTGACTCAGCAAGGCGACCGGATCAGTCTAGAAGACCTCATTTCCAGCCCCAGTTCAATGTCTTAAGCAAAACAGCAAGACAACCGGATCAGTCTGGAGGACCTCATTTCCAGCCCCAGTTCAAATCATCGCATACAAACATCATGGTTCTTACCATAGACTGATGACTTAAACATGCATAGTAGATTCCCTTTCTGATTCAATTAAAGTCCTGAAAAAGAAAACAAATATATACACAAGTCAAAGTCAAACAGACCAAACACCAGGTTTGTATAGATAGGGGTTTATTGGGATTTTAATGGTATAGTGTCGGCCTACCTCTGAGTTCCCTGCCTCCAGAGTCCCGCCTGGGCTCCGGCAGAGCTCCCACAATCGATGGGTCGACCTCCCACAAAGGCCTTGATGCGGTCCTATGGGTTGCAATCCCGTCTGCCGCCTTCCTCTCCAAACATAGACTAGACTGAGAGGAAGAAGGAAAAAAGAAGAGTGGTCAAACGCTCGAGGTACGAGAAGGGGCCAACTCAACTCACACGAGAGGGCCTTGGTGCCTTCAGATCCTGAGGGCCCCGCAATGGTGGTCGAAAGCGCAGTAAAGACGGTTGAGTCGTGGCCAAAACGCAGAGTAACAGTTTTCTGGCAAGCCTTCCAAGCTGTGGCAGCAATCCCCTCGTGAAGCGTGACAGTCCTTCCAAATCAGTATGCTTCCACCTCCTACCAAAACAACCGCTATGTAACTTAGGAAGGTTGCTTTCGATGAAAGCTCACCCTGCCTGTGCTTTATTCGATCGTGAGCAGAAACGCAGCAATACACGATAGTAGCATGCCTTAGTGGTCTATTTGGGAACGACCGCAGTAGCCGCCAACAGCAACAAGCTCCCATGAACTCGAGATCAGCAGCAGTATCCTATGAAGTTTTCGTCAGCCACCTGAATGTGTCGCCGAAGCAGCTTTCCGGTACACTGTAGCAATCATCTTAGCGGCTCAGCAACACAGTTTATGGTGCAGCAGCCATAATAGCTAAAACGCAGTGGTCGCATCCGACACACAGCAAGGCAGCGTACATGACAACGAGGAAAACAGGCGAAGCTATATAATACATCAATGCTGCAAAAAGCACAGCAATGCTGTACATTGGTAGTTTCGACTTTCAGCAACAGCACTGGTTCCTTCAATTCTGAGTTGTCATACTTAACCGGCTACCGTGGCGCAGTTTGGTACCATAGCTTGGCTTTTCGGTTCATCCCGCATCGTCGGTTCATCAAGGTGAGTACTCAACCCCTCCTCCAGGCTGCAATATCTGATGCAACTCGTAGTCAAACCCCCAACACTTTTGTCTTCTGCCGGTACATATAGTCACAGCACAGGTTTTCCAGTCCAACAATACTAGTTGCCAACTTGTTGTGATTCAATAGAAGGTGGCAACAACAATCTCTTCAGAAGTAAAATCAAACCCGCCACCCCACCGTACTTGGCAGTTTAAGGCAATAGCTGCTTAGTAGTAACTCGAAACTTCAATCCTGCCTCATCCCTGAGTCAACTGCGGCATAGCCCAACTCTTTCCTCATTAGCATCCATCTGTTGAGAAGACCATTAGTATCGTCGAATGCACTGTTGTAGCAGACTGCGTTCCTTTTGTTAGCAACAACATCTTGCAGCTTAGCAGTAGGGAGGACACAGTAGGTATAATAGTAAGTGCGCAGTGGTGTCCCTCAATGACACTTGGGTTCACAGTAATACGTCTGGCTTCGGTGGCAGCTGCCCTAGGATCACACTAACCTGAACTATCTTGTAGCCATAGTAGTAGCAGCCTGCTTTCCACAATCAGCATTACCGATAGGCAAAAGGCCACCGCTGGTCTCCCGAGTGAATGGAATCCCCCTGTTGCAAAAACCTGTCGCGCTGCTGCCTAGAAGCACCAACTTAGACCAGCCTAGCAGGTTGTCAACTGTGTCTTCACGTCAGTAATGGTAACTTCACACATTAAAACCCATTCGTTGTACCAGCTATAACAGTAGTTCTCATGGTCAACAGATAGTAGGATCCCGTGAAGAGCAAGGGCAAGAATGGATGAAACTAAGAGTGAGTCTTTCTGCGTAACCAGCGGAAAATACACTTTTCTCGCTGAACGCACCTAACTGTAATCACAGACGGATCTGGGTCTGATTAAGCAAAAGTAAAAACATGATCTTGATTCTCAGCCTCCCTAGTCATGTGCCTCTTCTCTCACTCTTTAACTTTCCCTAATCGACCTGCTCCTGGCCCGTTTCACGTAATTCCACAGGCACAATGTAAGGAGGTCAGCCGAGGTGGATCTGCAATTCCAGGCGGCCATACTCATGAGGCAGCGTGGCTGTAGCATAGGCTTCGCAATCGTGGCTGCTATACAAAGGCATATCTGATGTCGACAATGAGGGGCACACGCGAATCATAAGAGGAAGAAATGACTAACGGGATGAATGGCTATGGCGCCGAGAGAGGCAAACGTGACTCTTGGGTGCAAGGGTGGCTAGCATGAGGCAATTAAGACCCCCGCTGGCGAAAGCAGCACCCCTGCTGATGAAGGTAGCCGCGAGCCTGCTAATGATGTCACGATTGATATAGATGCCCTTGATCCAGCTGACGAGGGACACTGATTTGATCGAAGAGGATGGCTTCTCTCTCTCTCTCTCTCTCTCTCTCCTTTTTTTTTTTTTTTTTTTTTTTTTTTACCACTTGTTTGAATTTGGTCGTGCTAGCGGCCAAATTCAGTCAGTTAAAAAAAGAAAAACAAGGGAGCGGATATGGAGGGACTGTACCTCGGTCGAGAGGAACGACGTACTGCACCGACTGCGTGATCACAATCATTGCCCTTGAAGCCAATCAGTATGCACACGAGCTCTCATGACGGCGAAGTGGAAGCAAACTTCAAAGACAGCAAAATTCGGCTTCGACGATGGCTTCGACGAGATGGGATGTTGCATACTTTAACATGCAGACCAGAACAAGAACCGACCTTTCACTACAAAGTATAAGATAGCACAACGGAACACTTAGATGCCAGTGATCCGAACAATCAATGTTGCAATGCAGCCCTGAACATACATCATCATCATCGTTACATGGTGTGAATGGGGCCAAGCGCTGCACACAGGAAGACTGCGCCAGCCCATACCATACACAGACGAAGAGGAAGGGGATAGACGAAGAGGAGGGGGAAGATGGGAATGTCGTCAACACCAAGTCTTCGGCACAAGCCCAAATAGTCCCTCATCGAAATGTCTGAATCCCAAATGTCAAGTCTGGATCCAATGTCGTCAAGTCTCAAGTCACAACTCTGTCTCTCTCTGTCGTAGTCTGAGAAGTCAGGTGGCGAGAGGGTGAGAAGAGAAGGAGGACTTAGAAGAGGAAGAAGAAGAACTCTCTCTCTCTCTGTGTGTCCAGTACTAACCTGTGAAGTTGGCGCCTTGATGCAGGTACCACGAAGATGGAGCTGGAGCGATGGCGCCACAGGTAASTATCACTGGCCTCCGCCAGTATCTCTCCCACTCTACSRTCTACCACCTACCAGCGCCCAGCGCTGAAGACTACAACTACAGCTATGGCGCCCAGCGCCGAAGACTACAGCTAGCGCTAATACTACCAAACGCTGAAGACTACTGCAGCGCTCCCCCTGAGTGCTGCGGCCGAATCCTGAAGACTACCTCTGACTACTGGAACTACCTACCCGTGAAGTGACTAGGACAGTCCTATGTACTACYGGGGTGCCTCCTGACTRMTGGCGAGCAGTCCAGGAGRCTGCTCTTGCCAATGCCGATCGGAGGCAGGGGCTGCCGCTGCAGCTCCTGCTCAAACTMGAGGAACAGGCTATTCTTGGCCTGTTCCGCATCCCTGTTTGCGTGCCTGAGTCTTAGGGGCAGGTCGAAACAATGAGGGCCTGAAAATGGCCCTCCGTTTCAGGCTGAAAACTCTGGGTCTGAAAAGACCCAGAAATAGGCTGAAACGGGGTAGGGCCTGCAGGCCCTCGTTTTTCAGCTTTCAGGCTGAAACGGGGTAGGGCCTGCAGGCCCTCGTTTTTCAGCTTTCAGGCTGAAACGACCGGGGCCTGTAAGCCCTAAGTTTTAGGCTTTTAGGCTGAATGTCTGGGACGGGCCCTGCAGGGCCCATGTGGCTACGCAGTATGCCACATGGGATGTTCTTGACCACTTATGAAGAACCAGCCCGAGCACAGGAAGAACAGCCAATGAACAACACCAGGATCCTGACAGAATGACTTGGCTCCTTTCCTATCACTTAATAAGCATACATAGTGAGAATGAATCTCCCACTAGAATGTGGGCAGGTGCATCATCATTACTCCCCGCGCAGCCTTGTCAGCTTATACCGGCGAAACCGTCGTTTGTACTGAAAATCCGTCGCTGCCACTTGACTCAGAACGTCTGAGAACCCCTATTTTGGTTCCTTGCTGGCTTGATTTCATTGAGAAATGAACGAGCTACTCTAACTACTCTAACAATCCGTCGCTGCCGACGCCGTCTTGGTCTTGCCAGTCGAACACAGGCTTGGGCCCGTTCGGAAAAAAACAAGGGGATAGTCCTTTAAGACCCTTGACCCCTCAGTCTCCGTCTGTCGTGCTTCTTTGCTCCATCACCGCTTGCTGACCTTGAACCCCAAACCTGTCGCTTGAGAGTCCAGTACCGTAACCATTAGAACTAGGCCGAAGGCTGAGCTAGGTAGGCATGAACCTGCGTATGAATAATCGCAGGACCGTGATTGGTCCTACTTGCACAAACCAGGCCTCCACCTTGGTCTACCGGCCAACCTTCTGGCCGTCCGAAGACGTCGAGATGCCGCCCGCACCTAGGATCGTAGCTATCTGGTATCCTGGTCGTCGGGCGCTCAACATATTTTGTCAAACTTCCAACCTTTCCTTCATACTAGGTCTGCCAACGCCACGCCTTTCGACGCGTCGTCCCACATAAACTTCTTGCGTGTGCGAAAGGTAAAGTTCTTATTCCTCTTCGCGTCATGTCCCACAAGAGGCCGAACTAGGTGCGGAGTAAAGCTGGTCTTTATAAAATAAAGGAAAAATATAATCAATAATAAAACTACAGAAGGGAGAGTAACTGGGTTCTACGACTTTGGCGTCATTTAGCCAGCCTAGTATTGCCGATGACTAAAGACTATCTCACCGTGCAACGTGGTAATGCATGCCCCACACATTTTCTAATCTGGCCATATTCGACTTGGAGTCTCGCCAAAAGCGAGGTTGCCGAGGTGAGCGCCCTGAGGGGTTTTACCCCATTAGCGCGTTTCGTTGATCAAGGACGCACCCAGTGCAACCTTTGAAAAGGACGGCAAACACCCTCGTAAGGGTGTTTGCCACGACACCGGTGAGGGCCTGTCTATGGACTTCATGGACACGCTGGTCACCAGCAAGAGCGGAATGAGACACATTTTTGTTTTCGTGGATAGGTTTAGTAAGTACGCTAGGTTAGTTGCAATGCCGGAGACAGCGAAGACTGAGCATGTGATTAAGCTGTTCAAAGAGAATTGCGTCAGAGATTTTGGATTGCCAAAGTCTATAGTCAGTGACCGTGATGTGCGATTCACACGTGAACTGTGGAAAGCCGCAGCTGCAGAACAGGGAACACAGCTGCAGATGACATCAGGAAACCATCCCGAGGCGAATGGACAAGCAGAACAGTTGAACCGCGCTGTACAACACCTGCTAAGGCATTCCATCAAGCCCAATCAGGTAGACTGGGATGAGAAACTTGCTCTTATTGCTAGTCTGTACAACAACGCGGTCCACAGCGCAACAGGCGTGAGCCCAAATAGTCTGCTATTAACCTTTAAGCCTAGACTGCCCTTGGATTTCTTACTACATGAGAACCAGCCCTCTGCTGCACCACGGACTTTAGAGTTTGCTTATCGATATGAGCAGTTGATGCAGCAGGCTGTTGAACAGATGCACAAGACACAGGCGGCGATGATAGAGTCTAAGAACAAACACCGCCGCCCATCCATGTTCCAGGTAGGAGAGAGAGTCTGGGTCAAGTCCTCAGAACTGGGACAGGAGCACGGGATCTCCCGCAAGCTCATGCCACAGTACTTTGGACCATGGGAGATTTTGGATGTTGTTGGGAATGAACCGGATGGCCATCTTATGTTATTCGCATCCATGGTCACGCACGCACGTACCCTGTTTTTCACGCTTCTAAGCTTGCACCATTCAAAGAAACTGACCAGTTTCCCTCTCGTCGCTCAATGTTGCCCCCAACCATGGATGGAGAGGTCGACATCGACGACATCGTTGACCACAAGGAGATGCCAGTTCCAAGACCAAGAGGCAGAGGACGTCCTCCAAAACCGAAGCTGCAGTATCGAGTTCGATTCAGACATCACACTGATCCAAAGGAGGGCAGATGGTTCACAAGGGAGGAACTGACGCAGACCGCTCCACAGGTAGTCGCTCACTATGAGAAGTCTCTACGGAAAGGAAAGCGCCAGATTATCGAAGACTGAACTTCTCAGAGGATTAGCGAAGTATGGGGGAGGGAATGCGAGGCACAAGGCCTCGATAAGCCCTATTGGGCCCTTATTTGCAACAGCGTCACCCCCCCTAAGTGAAGGCAGGCCCGATGGACCTTAAAGAGGCCTATTTTGGACTACTTCGCAATTGGGGAAAATTCAGGCCGTTGCGTAGCGCCAGTTGGTTGGAAGCGCCCAGGCCCTGGTTCCTTTTATCAAATGCATCTGAGTCAGGCCCTGGGCGAGATTCGCAGCATAGGCCCAACTGAGGCTGTGAGCAGCTGGGCACAGGTAACTGTCGCTGGCCCTGGGGCCAATTCGTTTGGTCTGAGGCTCAGCCTCCTTGGGCCTACCGGAAGCTCCTGGGCAGAGGCCCAGCACAGCCAGGCTGCACGCACGCAGGCTGGCCATTTTCCATATAGGAAAGGGCCAGCCCACGCTGGGGGCATTGGGGTGCTGGCTGCATGCTGCGCTGAAGCTGGCCAGCGCTCACGCGCTCACGGGCGAGCTGGAAGGAGCAGGCAACCATAGCCAAGCTGCGCTGCTGTAGGCTGGGTGTGGCGCAGGGTGGTCCTTGGGTGCAAGTGGCATCTGTGAGTTGGGGAACGAGGTTGTGAGTGATACGAGAGACATACCTGGTGCTAGAAGTGACGGCATTGTCCGAGATCTGCTCGTACTTCGGTGAAACTGCTGACGTCATCCGGCGGCATTGTAGAATAGGCTAGATAGGATCTGCCATCTGTAGTCTGAGTGTCGACCGCCAGATAGGATATCAACATTGGTTCTTCGTTGATGATGATGATGAGACTTTTCCAACATCGTCAATTATGAGCTCTTGGTGTGTTCTTATTTGGTGAAACTTGTGATGCAATTCTGCTGTTGGTTTGAGGTCACGGCTGTCTGGTCTTATGTGTATGATGCTGTTTGATTTCTGAAGTTCGCTATCGCTCACCTTCCTTGCATGAGCAAAATGACGTCAAAATTTAATGGCATCTACCTCACATCATAGAGAACTCACAAAAACAAATTCAGAAAAAAAACATTATTTTTAGGCTCCGAAATAATTTTTGGCGGGGGCCGAATGCCGTCGGGTTCGGACCCCATACGGGACCCCGAACGCCCGTATGTACGGAGGTCGGCCCGGGGACCTCCATACGTACGGGCTGGTGACCGTGTATATATATATATATATATATATCGTATATATATATATATATATACGACATATATATCGTCATCGTATATATATATTGTCATAGAACTATTGACTAAGAGCATGAGCATGTGAAGTAGAAGAAGAAATAAGATGAGCAAAGAAAACAAAAATGAAAGGACAGACAGGCAAAGAGACAGACAAACCAGAATGACACTTTGTTTCACAGTATTATTATTTCTTTCAGTCTTTTACAAAAATTATTTACAATGAATCTTTATTTACACTGAATCAAAGGATAAAAATAAAAAACAAAGACACATTGAAATCATTCAGTTTCTCAGTCTTCTTAACGCCTCCTCCACTGTGCCTCT
>BFEA01000010.1:6710206-6732029 GCA_003427395.1 Chara braunii | reverse complement strand
GGCAACGCGCGGAGGGGGAGCAGGGGAAACGGGGGCGCGGGGAAGTAGAAGGGCGGGGGGGGGGGAAGGTAGCAAGGACCGTGCTGGGACGCGCGGGAAATCACGCGGGGAGTCACACGGGGGTCGGGAGTCGGGAACGGAGAAGAACGAGGGGGAAGGGAAGGAAAGGACGAGGGCGATGACGATGATAAGGAGAAAGAAGAGATGACAGAGAGGAGGAAGAAAGGGAAACGAGGACGTCGACACGGAGGAAGAAGAAGAACGAGAAGGAGAAGGAACGAGGAAGAAGAAAGAAGAGAAAGAAAGGAAAAAACGTTTTCTGGTAACTTGCCTGCGCGTCAGTGATGGCAGCGGCGGCGGTGACGATGACGCGGCAGCGAGGATGAGGCAATCGATGACGATGACGTGGCAATGATGGCGACGGGGTCGACGGCGATGATGATGACATGGCGGTGACGGAGGCCATGCTGACGTGGCAACGATGGCGACGATGAATCGGGGCTGGAGGGAGGGCCTAAGCCGCTCCGATACCAGTGTGACGGGGCTGGGGCAGAGCAGCGAGGTCGGGGAAGAGAGAGGGAGGGAGTGAGGGCACACACACACACTCACTCAACTCGACACGGACTTGACACGACTCGACGGACACAGACACAAAGTGGCGAAGTCGCAAAGTCTCAAAGTCGCAATCTTGGATTCCGAACACAATGTCGCAGCAAGTCACACTGAAGCACGAGTACTGAGGCGGAAAACTGAATCCCCCGAACTCAGCTTGAGTCCAGTCTTAAGTACCAGACTCAAGTTGAGTTCGGAGGGCAGAAGTGCATTTTGGCTGGGGCTAAACTGAAAATTGAAGGTCTGAGCCTGGGTGCCAGAATGTCGGATGGCGCCAAGTATCGAAATCCGAAAGTGCCAGAGGCGGGATTTGAGAACGGGCGCCAGATGCAGAGGGCGCCAACAGTCAGGCACCGGAGAACAGAGACACAAAAAAAATGAAATAGCAGCCTGGTGGGTGGTAACCCGCGGACCAGGGATCGAGCCCTGGCTGGGTCCGTAACAGTCCCCATGGATTCTCAAATGTTTCATACTTTCTTTCCATTCATGCAAAGATGACTTCACTGGTATGGGATACACATGCTGTCCAACCACAGAGACATATTCTCTGGATTAATCTGATTTAATGATCTATTTGCTGATGAAATGTGTTTGCGCCTATCCTACTGCCACATGGATGATCCCTAACCCTGTCCCGTTGTAGTTCTGTATTTCTTCCCTGCGCTCATTGATGGAATTTTAGACTGACAAGTTGTCATGTCATATGCTGCGGGATCTCTTTGGTTCACTCTTTGGTGGCTGTTCGTGTGCGAGGCAAGTGTTTGTCAATTCGTCTCTTGCAGTGCCAGTATGCATCAAGATTACAGGTTTGCCAACACTTTCCACTTAAGCATGCAAGCATGGGGAGCCTTGCACTTCGCGATAACCTTTCTGTGGTTGGAAGTGGATTTTGTGTTCATGAATCACGGACCAAACACACACAAACACTCACTCATGAGTGCAAACATCATTTATAAATCAGAACAACTTCTCTGTTGCATGCAAACGTAGGAAACCTCTCTCTCTCTCTCTCTCTCTCTCTCTCTCTCTCTCTCTCTCTCTCTCTCTCTCTCTCTCTCTCTCTCTCTCTCTCTCTGTGTCTGTCTTGTGTGCAACTGTTATTTCCCCTTTGTTCGATGCAAACCTTCAACGGGCCCGCTTGTCCTAATAAGTTTCTCACTTGACATCGTTTTAACCTCCAATGAGGCCAGCTTTTCGTTACTATTCCCCATTCAGTTTGCAGCATGCCGGGTCAACACCAGGCCATATTATCGACATTCGAGTATGTACATATGTAGTGTACACTCACCGATTGTTGACATGGCTAGGCTACTCTGAACAAGAATGAAGGTTGATAAGCTTGCGTCCACACGCGCAATTTCAATTATCACCATGGCAGCACCAACAATTGACATGCCTGGACAGCCATACCCCTGCGCAATAGTAATAAATCCAAATCAGGAGCACAGCAAACGAACATAAGCATCAACAGTACCAGATACTCTGCAGAGCTCGGGGTGAGTTTAGACTAATCAACATCTATGCTCCTAATAACCGCAACAGCAGGTCCACTTTAATCCATTCACTAGGGCATCTTATCCCACCCCTAGCAGGGCATCTTATCCCACCCCTAGCAACATGTATTCTTGCCGGGGACTGGAATGCTACCTTGGAATTGGTCATGGACTGCATCTCCAGAGCAGCATCACCTGTCCAGAACTTGATCATAGACTACAATCTGGTCAACCCATTTCACACCCTACACCCAACAACTAAAGGGTACTCTCTAGTCAAGAAAAATCATGCCCACCATACAGCTTTCTCCTGTGTGCCAGGGTATGGACTATTGTCTTCTTTCTGAACATCTTGCAAGGAAAATGAGCGATAGCGAAACGACAGAAATCCAGAGTACAAAATCACATTGAAAGCCAGCAAGTCCAACGCTGTCCAGAAAGCAGTACTGCACTGATATTCCAGCAACGGAGAACCAAAGCACTGAATCCGAATGTCAATGAGAGCATACTCTCGCCACCACCAACATATGTATCCAGAGTCCTTCCTCCTACTTGGCGCTCACCGCCCAGACTACGATCGCAGCTTACTAGCAGCCTATGAATTGATAATGCATCCTGTTGACGTCGGCAGAAACAACCGAAGTACATGAACATGTCGACCTTACATGAAGATGCCGACCTTGTTGACCATCGCCAAGACCAGGTACGTGCCCTCACATCATCAACCTCCTTCACCCTTGACTTCATCACCCCGGCCTTCTCCCACATACACGAAGACTGCCACAACCTCCACTGACTTTGTCCAAGCCAATCCCAGCTATGGGTGCTGGCTATCGCACCGCCCTCAGCAGCAAGCTTCTTCTTCCTCGACGCCCGCACGCGCCCAGCATCCGCTAGCGCACAGCAAGCAGCCCACGAGCGCACGCTCCAGCAGCGCTGCCGCTTGCACATGCCAGTGCCCGAATGCCCTCGCTGTAGCCCAGCCCTTTCCTATATGGAAGGGTGGCGGTCGTTGCTCCCGCTTGCCCTGTGAGGCCAAGTTTCCAGTAGCTTCAGTCTCGGCCAAAGTGTCTGCGCCCCAGGCCCGTTCAGAGAGTCGCCTGGGACCGAACTGGTTAGGCACGTCCAACCGCCCAGGCACAACCATGCGGGGCTCCCTGTTCTACCAGCTTGCCGAAAGACCCTGAAAGGCTCACGCATATTTCCAATTCTCACAAGGGAAGCGGATATAACCAGCTGGCGCGTGGGAATTGTCTGGCGCCCACCACGATTTGCAAAATTTGACGAGACCAGGGCACATTGATATTCAGGGGGACCGCCTTCACTTAGGGCGGGCACGCGCCTGCTGCAGGGCCTTATGCTGAGGGGTAAACCGTCACAATCTCAAGGGGACAGTCAAGGAAGCGGAGATTTTGGCCATAGCCCCCTACCCAGTCCTTCATCACAAGACAATAGAACTAATCATCAACTTTGATAAATACATAAGGAAGGGGTGGAGCTTTCACAAACTGAACAATTCCATATTACTAAGTGGAGAATTCCAGGAGCATATCATAGAGGGCTGGCAAATTTTGAAAGGGGGCCACATATGCTGGTGCAAGGAATATGAGCGAGAGCGATAGACAGAAATCCAAGTTGCAAAATCACGAATAAGCTCAGGTAGTCATGAACCAAGCAGAGAGTGCAATGCACCAAGATACCGTCCAAATAAGAGCAATAACAATGAACTCAGGTGTCAATGTCGCCACTCTCTGGTCACACCAACAATGTATCCAATGTCACACTTAAAGTCTGGTGCCCAGCGCCCAGCCTATCCTGCTCAACCTATCTAGCCTACCTACGTTCTTGCAACTGGTTCACTCTGAAGTCCAAGACCAATGTACATGACGTCAACACCAATGTCGACCACCAGCATGCACCAGGTAAGTTCTCTCTCCTCTCCTCATCACCCCTCGTCTTCCCACAGCATACGCCTCCTACTCGAAAACCACCTTTGCCATCACCTGCCCTGCACCCCAGCTGCCCAGCTATGGCTGCTGTGCGCCCACTGCCTCAGCAGCGCCCCTCTCACCACGGCGCCCGTGCACGAGTGCGACCAGCAGCGCCCATGCAGACACTAGCGCAGCAACGCAGCAGCGTGTCCGCATTGCCTGCCTAGGACAGAATGCCTCCCTCTGGGCTGGCCTCTTTCCTTTATGGAAAGTGCAGCTCGTGTGTGTCTGCATGGGCCTGGCTAGGAAGTTTCCAGTAGCTTCCAGTCAGGCCCCAGTGTCTGCGCC
Organism: Chara braunii; assembly: GCA_003427395.1. Taxonomy (NCBI): domain Eukaryota; kingdom Viridiplantae; phylum Streptophyta; class Charophyceae; order Charales; family Characeae; genus Chara; species Chara braunii. The sequence continues at coordinate 6,727,645 of BFEA01000010.1, read as the reverse complement.
CAGGCCCACCTCTACAGCTAGGGGCCTGGGCCTTGTGCGGGCAGGCACTCTCAGGCAGCCATGCAGCCTCCAAGTGTTCGGTGCTTCCTCATTGGCTCACGGCCAAGGTGTGATGATAATGCTGCTTTCTCATTCGTCCGTGGCCGCTGAGTGATGTGTTGGCCTCACACCGCGTGTGCCCAGGGCGCAACCACCCGGGCCCTGGGCTCAACTGTACAGTGCAGCCCATGTTTCTGGAAAGAGCCTGAGGGCTCATGATTCTCCATAACCAACTGGCGTGCGCCGTGCTGCAACTGTCTGAGTACCCACATAGGGAAAAATGTCGAACTTAAGCTTCACGTGGATATTCAGGCCCGCCTTCACTTAGGGCGGGCACAGGGCTTGCTGGGGGCCTCAGCCCAGATCATGTGCATGGCTGACAAGGGCCCGGCGAGGGCTCATTCCTCCCATTCCATCCCCATTACCTTCGAAAGTCCGCTGAGATGCTTCCACGCAGGTGCTGTCTTAACAAGCTCCTTCTTTGTGAACCAACAACCTTCCTTGGGATCCGTATGATGCCTGAACCTTACCCGGTATTGCCTCATAGGTTTGGGTGGTCTTCCCCTGCCAGCAGGCTTGGGAACAGGCAGATCTCTGTGTTCCAGGTGCCGTCGGCGTCCACGTGGCCATCCATGGTTGGGGGCAGCATTGACCTTCTTGTTGGGAACATATCTGTCTCAGCGAAAGGTGCAAGCTTTGGGGCGTGAAACACGGGTTAAGTGCGCAGATGTCCAGGGATTCTAATGACATAAGAGGGTCCATCCAAATCATTACCCACCACATCCAGGACTTCCCAAGGACCGAAGTACTGTGGCATTAGTTTTCGCGAGATTCCGAATTCCTGTCCCAGTTCACTAGCCTTAACCCAGACTCGTTCCCCTACCTGAAATGTGGACTGTCGCCGATGCTTGTTCTCTGAGGCAATCATTGCCTTCTGAGACTTTCTAATATGCTCGTCAGCCTGCTGCAACAACTTCTCATACTGGACACCAAACTCTATGTTTCCAGGCATTGCAGCGGGTCGGTTTTTAGGAAGGAGGAAGTCTAGAGCAGATCTAGGCGTCCGCCCAAAATGCAGCTGGTTAGGACTGATGCCCGTGGTGCTATGTACAACGTTATTGTAAGATTGGCGATGAGAGGTAGTTTCTCATCCCACTCATCCTGGCTGGGCTTAATATAGTGCCTCAGCAGATGCTGCACCACATGGTTCATCTGTTCTGCTTGACCGTTTGCTTCGGCATGATTTCCCGAAGTCATTTGGAGTTGGCTGCCCGTCTCTTCTGCAGCCTTCTTCCATATCTTACTCGTGAAACGGATATTTCTGTCACTAATGATAGTCTTAGGCAGTGCAAAATCACGTACCAAGTTATCCATGAATAACTTGATAATGTGTTCAGTCCTTGCAGTCTCCGGCATGGCCATTAGTCTAGCATACTTAGTGAATCGGTCTACTATGACGAATATGTGCCTCTTGCCACTCTTGTTGGTCACGAGTGTATCCATGAAATCCATGGAAATACTCTCGCCCTACAGGAATGGGCAAGGGCTTAAGTAACCCAAGCGAGGCTTGAGTTCGTGGCTTGTCCCGCTGACAGACATAACAAGTCTGGACGTATTTCTTCGCATTGTCAAGCATATCAGGCCACCAGAAACAAACTATGCAAAATCTCACTAGATGGAACAACTAATCTTTTACACCCTACACACAAACTCATCTGATGTCGCCTTGTCTTGGGCCTCAAGCTTGCGCATGATGTCCATCGTGACGGGGTCTTACTTGTAGGCTTCCACCATTGACCAATGTTGATGCACACATACAATTGTAAGTGTCTTGAGACCGCTAGCCTTGAAGCATGAAACAACAAATATATGTGTAAGTGAGCAGGAATTTCGACAACATACGAGGGACCATCCACATCACCGATTACATCCAGAATCTGCCACGGACCTCTATAGGCAGGTAACAACTTATGGAAAATGTTCTCCTCAGGAAGAAACTCTTTTGACTTCACCCACACCAAATCTCCTACAACAAATTGTGAAGGTCTGCAATGCTTATTAACTTGTTCGATCATCTGATGTTGTGCTTTACTAATATTTTCCTTAACCTTTTTCCAAATCTTTCTGATATTGAACAACAAATTTCCCGGTTCCTGGTGGAAGTCTCTGTACTTGATCAGGGTTTAGACAGTCAATGGGTCTACGTGGGCGCCATCCAAAATGCAGTTCAGTCGGTGTTCTAGATGTAGCTAGATGCACAAAATTGTTATAGGCACTTGCAACTTTTGGCAGATGTTCGTCCCAGTCAATTTGATCAGGTCGGATGCACATGAGCAACACTTGCTGCAGTAGCTTGTTCATCTGCTCGGTCTGTCCATTTATCTCAGGATGTCTACCTGAAGACCCATACACCTTCATCAGTTGCTGCCACTGATCACCCGTGAACCGCGTATCCCTATCACTTACGATAGTTAAGGGATGCCCATAATCTTTCACCCAATGATTACAAAATTCCCTAATCACCACATCAGCTTTCGCTTTTGCAGGAAGTGGAACAAACACAAGAAACTTACTAAACTTATCCACTATAACCATAACTTGACTTTTTCCACTTCTGCTTCTTATTTTCGTGTCCATGAAGTCGATAGACACAAAGTCTCCAGGACATGACGGAATAGGCAGAGGTTTGAGTAAACCAAGGGGAGGCTGTGTGGAACTCTTGTTCCACTGACAAACTTGACAGCCTTGCACATAGGCGATACTATCATGTTTCATTCTAATCCATGTATATGAACACAGGAGGTTAGCATACGTCTTCCTCCAACCAAAATGTCCCTCAGTATCATGGCATTCCCCTGGGATCAAACTTCTAATCTCTTCATTGTTTGGAATACATAGTCTATCACGCACATCTGTTTTTTCAAACAAGAGTCCTTGAGTCACTCTAGAATCCGGAACTTCATGAGGGGCCTCTTGCACTTTCTTTATTAAGACACTATAGATAGGATCAACAACGTATGCAGTCCTAACTTTCTCTTGCACTTCAGTGCCTACATCCAAATATGTCACAATGGCCCCGAAAAAGTCAGCTTCCTACTTAATGCATTGGCGACAACGTTATACTTCCCCTTGACTGGCTTCAGCTCAAAGTCAAATTATCAATCTCCCCAGACCACCTAGTCAGTTTAGGTGTCATCCGAGCCTGGGTTTTTAACCAGCGAAGTGTCTCATGATCCGAGTAAACTTTGAAGTGGCGTCCTAGCAGATAATGTCGCCAGTGATTCAACGCTTCCCTTAGAGCGAACAACTCTCTCTCATAGGTAGAAGCGACGACCTTTTCGCTTAGCAGTCTACAGGACATGAAATCCACAGGTCTGTACCTATTCCCATCGTCTTGCTGGAGTACATCACCAATCCCGTATTGACTGACATCAGTGGTTACGATAAAGGGTAGAGATGGATCCGCAACTTTCAACACCGGGTAATTAATCAAACATTTCTATAAAGTTATAAACGCTTGAAGGACGCAGTACAATCTTGATCCCATTTCCAAATGGTTTCTTTCTTTAACAATATGCTCAATGGGGCAGCGATTACCAGAAAGTTCCGAACGAACTTGCAGTAATAGTTGGCCAGACCAAGAAACGTGCGCGGGTTAGGCCAATCTCTAATGGTTGCAATCTTATCGTCTTTCGGTTTAATCCCATCACCATCTACCATATGTCCCAAGTACAGAACTTGACGCTTTGCCCACTCACAATTCTTTGGGTTAATCTTGAATTTCGCCTCCGCAGTTTATTAAGCACAACTCGGAGGTGCTCCTCATGCTTGCTCAGACTCTTATTAAAAATCAGTATATCATCCAAATGAACAACAACAAACTTTTCTGGCCAATCTCGAAACAACTCATTCATACATCTTTGGGAGGTTGCAGGGGTATTAGTCAAACCAAACGACATCACCACAAACTCATAGTGGCCATATCTAGTTCGGAAAGCCGTTTTGTGCTGATCCTCGGGCAATACCTCAATCTGATGGTAACCCGACTTCAGATAAATCTTGGAGAAATATTTGCAACCTTGAACTCTATCCAGGAGATCATTTATTCGTGGTAATGGTTCCAAATTTTTAACGGTTATCGCATCAAGTCCCCTATAGTCTATGCACATTCGTAGTTCGTCGCCCTTCTTTGGCATAAACAGGACTGGCGCACCGAATGGTGAGGAACTTGGCTTAATCCACCCCTTCTCAAGCAACTCATCCGATTACTTTCGTAGTTCATCCAGCTCCTTTGGAGACATCCTATAGATAGGGCCCTTGGGAATCTGGCTACCGGGTTCTAACTCTATACGGTGCTTAGTTTCTCTCTCAACCACTCCATTTCGGGCCTCTCCAACATCACTGAACTCAACAAGCAACTTTTGCACATTGGGGGGAATACGTTCTTCCTCTTTCTTACTTTCACTCACCGGGCGCACATATGCAACAAACACTTGATCGGCAAGGTCATTCCTGACCACATGTCGGGCGAACGTGGGGCACTCATGCAACAAAGGGATAGGTTATTCTCTACGCCAGATGCATGGTAAAGTCGAATTCTCTTCTTTCCACCTGTAGGACTAGGCAAACAACACTCATGCTCACCCAATTTCACATCTGCATTGGCGGCCTCACCCCAATCAGTTCCTAAAATCATATCAAAAGGGAGACTGTCCTCCACTAAGAGTGTCAGGGAGTGCAGAACACGCTCCACCTTTCCCCCTGCCTCCGACCGGAAGTATACCCTAACCCCTTCAACATATCTATCTACCACAATTTCTCTATTGCCCGCTAGCTCACTTACAACGGGTTGTTCTAGCTTCTGAACTTTAAGCCCTAACCGCAACTTTTGCAAACCCTTCTTACTGATATAGTTGCGTGTTGACCCACTGTCCACTAGTGCGCCAACTCTGACTCCTGTAACTTCTACATCCGCAATTATTAACTGCCCTTTCCTTTTCTTCATTTCGGCCCAAACGCGGCGACGAGTGATCAATTCATCACCTATGCTTGCGAGGGAACCACCTAGAGAAGTCCTAGCATAAGCAACTGCTGGGCAGGTAACTAGGTGGGGCCAACTACCGTCTTGGTCTCTACCATTGGGACCTCTGGATGGGAGGTTGACAGTCTGCTTGCATCCAGAGTCCTTGTAGAGGCAACCGCAACCTCTACTGGCCGTTCCCTTTCGGGTACCCATACTCTGGACAAAAGGAAACTAAGTGGTCGGGGTCACCACATTTAAAACATTGACCAGCCTTGTGACGTTCTTCCCATTTTTTTTCATCTATACCCATTTCTAACCAAGGCTTGCCTTCAGCTATCCCTGGGTGCTCTAGGTATGACCGTCTCTACCTCTTCCCCCTGTGGAGTAGGAACCTCTTCCACCTTGCGAGGGACATTACCCCTTCCTCCCAAATAGTAGCTACCTTCGCCACTACCCCTCTGGGTGGCGGGTCCTCTTCCTCCACCTCGACCGCGGCCTCCTCTTCCTCTACCACGGCCTCTTCCTCCTTGTCGCCCTCCCCCGCGGGCTGCAACAGCCGCATAGTCCCCTCCCTGGGCAAGTGACTATTGTTGTCTTCTTCTAACTCGTAATCTATTTGGTCATAGGTAAGTGACTCTACCCCTCCTTTGAAGGTGACCAATAGGTTATCTTTGCTGCTATATTACCCAAAATTGTTCAATCTTTCCACTTTTTTCCTGCCTGCAGGTCTTTCCAGTAATGGCATTATTGTGCCTCTTGTAGGAAGCCAGCGTGATCTACGGCGATCTTACTAAACTTCTCGTATGTCATACCTTCCTCCTTAGTGCGGGGATAAAGTTATGTTTTGAGGGGATCTAAGAGCGCTCTGGCAAAGTCATTCAGAATCTGTAAAGTTATTCAGAATCTGTGTAGGTGTCAGTCCATGATCCGGGCACTGCAGAAGTTCATCCATAGTAGCTTTGAGAGTCGGTGCACTCTTCCACTTACGATCACCAATGTGAAGAATCAAAGACTCGGTCCTTCGGCCCAGGTTCTTATCTTCCAACCTTTCTCTAAGGGCTTTGAAGAAGTCTTCGATATGTGTCTATTGAGAGTACTGAACCATGGTTGTGCAGCCAACCTCTTTCATCAAAGAGATAGCGAAGCTAATTGCGTCCCCTGCCATTCATGAACTTGCCATTAACACACGGTCCCAGTACAAAATCTTTTGCATCTTATTGTTCAACTCTGCCTTCCTCTCCTCCAACAGTAAATTTTTCTCCACCTCGTCTGCTGCAGATGCTTACTTAATTACAAAGGCATTTTTTCCCTCCTCCGTCTCTTTTGGAAACTTTGTTATGTACCCGAACTGCTCAATCCAATTCAACGCCTCCAGCTGTCGTATATGGATTGCCCCGGCCTGACTACTCTCGGCCTTTTCTTCTTGCGGCTGGGTTCTTCTCCTTTCCAGCCTTTCTCCTTCATCTTTTTTTACTTCTTCTTCTTCTTCTTCTTTCAATTCCTCCAACATTTTTCTCTCCTTCTCCTTCATCTCCTTCTCCATTTTTTCTTTCTCTTCCAACAACTTCTTCTTCACCTCCTCCTCCTCCATCCTTTTCTCCTCCTCTTTTCTTTCTTCTTTTCTGTCGAGCGGCGGTCTATCTCTGTCCGTTCCTCAACTGTCTGGGCCTGCGTTGACTTCCCAGACCTCAACATCATATGTGAGAAGAAGGTTCGCTGGAACCCAAGAGGAAAGAATAAGCGAAGTAGGGGTCCCCATAGCACAGACAGAGACAGGAGTGTGAACATAGGATAATCGTCCATGGTGATCAAAGGCACAGATACCTACCCTCCACCTCCTCACCACTTAGATCTAGCCCCAACTACTAATTACTAACTCCTGAGTGGGTCTGCCAGTTGCTGACTGTAGTATACCTTCCCAAAAAAAAAAAATATTTTTTACGAGTGGACTGGTTGCTAGACTCAACTATATCACGAGATTTGGACCAGCCCAGCAGCCACGACAATAGGATGAGGAAGGTACCAAACACCAAGACAGATCAGCAAGCAATAAAGGTTAAATGGGGGGATGCACTTCACTCCAATGAACGTTCCGTTGATGAAGCTCCACAGCCGCTCCAACACTCCAACGCAGCAGCAACAGGTACATAATCACTTCTCAACAGGCCACTTCTTCTTCAGCCTGCTTCTTTCCCCTTCATCAGTCTTCTCCCCACTCAACTCTCTTTCTCATCTCCCTTCTTACCAACCTTAATCATTGCCAACGATGACCAGTGGGTGCCATGAGCAACTGCTCTGATACCAGTTTGCAACGAACCTCTTAGTTCAACACTAGTGAGCGCACATATTCACACCACATGCATGTATGAGATCATACGAAGTTCACACTGGAGACCAAAGAGATTAAGACCAGGTAGCGCAACTTATGTATTCCAACAAGTTATTACAAGAGCAATAAGAGTTCAAGTCACCAGTGCTCATCAGTGCAAACCAAAGGTAGCTAATAACCAGTAACCAGCATAAGCTCTCAGGTATCCCCACTGCTCTTCTCTCTTATGTATCTCTCCGCCTTGCTGGTCTTCTCCCTAGCTATGTTCTCGCTGCATCTTCTCTCCCTACATGCATGCACACTCACTAACTTCTACTCAAGGATCTACTCTGAATACACCCACTAATATGCCTACTAACCCTCTAAAGTCTATTACTAACACCCTGCACTGGCGCAGCTATGGCTGCCTTCTCCCTGCCAGAGCAATCTCTTCTTCTCTATCTTAGTGCAACACTCTGGCTTCAGCGCTCTGCCCTCACAGTAGCGCACAAGTGCACTAGCACTTCCACACTTCTTGCGAATGAGCCATCTGCCTGAATGGTAGGCTGGCCAGTCCTTTTGTAGTCTTGGATTGCACTTCAACTCGTGCCAGCCTCTTCTCCTGGGGCCTTACTGGGTTCCGGTACCACATCCCCACGGCCTGTCTGCTTCTGAATGTCAAGGCCTGGAACCTTCCGGAATTTCCATTGGTCTGCTGCTGCTTGGGCCTTTGAGTCATGACTTTTCGATTCTGGCATATGGTTTTTGACTATGGTCTGTGACTCCTGCCTCTGAGACATGACTCTTGCCTGTGGAACTGCCCTTTTACTCGTGGGATGTGACTCTTCAATATGACTTTTCATTATGAGACGTGACTTTTGCCCCTAAGATGTGAGTGTTTGTTGGGTGCCTGTTGGACTGGACTGCTGAGGTACCAATTGCGGCTTTTCTGAATTTGACGAACTTGGTCTTTCTTGACCAGGGCCTCTAACCCTGAGACCCGAATTTGGGGCCTGAATCGTGGGAGGGCCTTCCAGTCTGTGTGGGCCTGGCTAGGAAGTTTCCAGTAGCTTCCAGTCGGGCCCCAGTGTTTGCGCCCGGGCCCACCTCTACAGTTTGTGGCCTGGGCCTCGTGCGGGTAGGCACTCTCAGGCTGCCACGCCGCCTCCAAGTGTTCGCTGCTTCCTCATTGGCTCACGGCCCAGGTGTGACGACAATGCTGCTTTCTCATTCGTTTGTGGCCGCTGCGTGATGTGTCCGCCTCACACTGCGTCTTCCCAGGGCGCAACCATCCAGGCCCTGGGCTCAAGTGTACAGCGCAGCCCATGTTTCTGGAGAGAGCCTGAGGGCTCACGATTCTTCGTAACCTACTGGCGTGCTGCAACTGTCTGAGTACCCACATAGGGAAAAATGTCGAAATTAAGCTTGACGTGGATATTCAGGCCCACCTTCACTTAGGGCCGGCACGGGGCTTGCTGGGGGCCTCGGCCTAGATCACGTGCATGGCTTACAAGGGCCCTGTGAGGGCTCATTCCTCGCACTGGCTCAAACAGCAGCTAAAATCTCAAGAAAATTGGCCAACGACAGAAAACAGAAAAAACAGACTATCGAAAGCGCCCTTAGAATCGCGGAAAGCAATTTGGCTAGCAATCCATCCTCCCCCATGTACACAGAGGTATTCAAGAAGGCAAGGGAGGAAGTGGCTTTGTAGTGTCAGTGGGAACTGAGAGGCCTCCAGATTAGTACTAGGATGACAGATCTTGAACTCAACGAACAAATGTCAAAACATTTTTTCTGCCAGGATAAAAGCTTATAACAGATCCCAACTCAATAGAGGGCTTACGCGAAGCGACGGGCTCACAGGCAAACCGTACAGACAGCAAAAGGATGCTGGAGGTCGCAACAATTTTGACAAAGAACTTTACCAATCCAAAACACCTTTGACTATCCCTCCTAGCATCAGGGAAGCAAGATCCAGGATGCTGCAATTCCCAGATAGGAAAATCTCTAAAGAGCAAGCGGACAAGTTGCACAAACCCCTACCTATGAAAGAGCTGTATTTTGCAATTCAGAACATGAATAATAACAAGACCCATGGTACAGATTGACCGACAAAAGAATTCTAGGAGGAATTCCGGCCTCTAATGGGAGTGGATCGTATGAACTTGTACAATGACCGCTGGCAGAAAGGGAGTATGGGCGAACTACTTTACTAAAAGGGTGACCAGAAATACGTCAGGAATTATAGGCCGATATCCCTACTTACACTCCCCTACAAAATCCAGGCCAAGGCCCTGGCCTTCCGCATACTGGACCTAATAGACAAATGCTTTCATATATACCAGGAAGAGACATGCTTGACAACATCATGCCTCTCCAACGCGGCCTCCGAGAAGGTAATGGAAACAAAAATCACTATGGCAATCCTGTTTTCAATTTTGAAAAGGCCTACGATCAGGTAAATTGGGCCTGCCTTGATGCGAGTATGGAGAAAATGGGTGTTGGCCCAAATTTCAGGAAGTGGGTGCGAATTCTATACAATGATCCCTCCGGCTGCATCCAACTTTCTGCTATCAGAAGGCTACCCAATATTTAGATCAATTGAACAAGGGGTTCCTCTAGCCCTGCCGATCTTCCTTTTCGTAATGGAGGCCATAGCATCCTTCCCGCGTAAAGACCCATTTATCCAAAGACTGCACAGTAATCAATGTTGAAGACAAGTTAATGGTACTGAAACAAGCCTCCAGCTTGTCGACGATTGTGTTGTTCACGGCGATGAAAGCCTTCAGGCTAGCAATAGGAGATGAAAGTGAATTGGATCAAGACAGCAGGATGGTAGTTACCTGAAGAACCAATCCCCCAGCTCCAAGGGCCTGAGAGTCAGATGTCATGGGAGAGGTCAGAGGCACCAATGAGATACCTGGGAATTCAAATAACAAAGGATGGTCCTGCGCCACAGATGGCTTGAACCTATTGGCTAGCCAGATCAACAAGATGGGAAAATGGAGTAAGGCCTTCACATCTTTATTGGGCCAGGCATTAACCATCAACACCTCCATATCCTCAATGATGTGGTACACAACATCGATCTGGGCCATACCGGGTCAGACCATCAAAGAGCTAGATCGACTGCAAACAGACTTGTCTTCTTCGACATCCAGCATGCATGCAAACAGATGACGATCAAGTTGGCGACTTGCGCCCACACAAAGCTCAGAGATAACGAAGCCAAGAACATAGTTCCGATTCAAAGTTGTCTCGATCGGCTATGGCCGATCACTGTGCTCTCAGCAACTTGTTCCCACACACCCTGGATCTCCCTGGATGTCCCGCACACATATATACAACACACTCATACACACACACGTACTAACACTCTACCACTAAGCTATGGCAGCTATGGCTGCCTTCCCTACCACTAACACCAAGCGGCTATGGTCGCGTCTTCCTCCTTTTAGTCCACTTCTCCAACGGGCACCTGTAGACCTCCGCACACAAGACGCTCAGGCAGCGCTTCTGCATGGCTCACAGGCAGAATGAATTCAAGACTTGACGCTGCCTCTTCATTTATACTTCGGATTGTCAAAGGTCTGCCATTGGACCTTGGGCCTGGGGTGCACTCAGTCCCACCTGACTGGACACTGTGCGACCTGGGACTGGGTACCGCTGACTGGGCTGGGTTAGACTGCCCACTTGCCTACGGACTGTATCCTAAGACTCCACGAAAGGCCACTACCGAATCTTCCGGAAGGCCGTAGACTTGACATTTCAGGACTGTAGCAACTAAGACTTTGACTCTTCGGAAGTGTAGCAGCTACGACTCCTACCACTGCTAAGACTACTAATCTACAGACCTATTGTTCGAGACCCGACAACCACAATATCTACAGCAAGCAAATAGGCGACTTTCAAGGCACCGGTTGTGGGTTCAAGAACACACGGGTCAACTGACACTGTACACGGGTGACGGAGAGGTCTAGGGATCGAGCCCTTGGAACTGCATCTGCTACCGTAAGGTGAAAACAGTTTCACTCCCGCTGGCCTAAATTTGAGGTCCTCCGATAATACTCCATCGCAAGGCAGGACCTTTACCTTTCCTCTCTCTATCGTAGACGTGCACTATGTCGGGAGCTGTCTCTAGAAGTTCCGCTCTTGTAAACCACCGGTGTCAGGAGCGGTGGGTCCCGAGACAAGTCCTGACCCTTGAGAGATGATATACGACAGGATTGTGCACAACAGAGAAAACCAGAGGCAAGAGAGATAGGAAGGATGGTAGGTCAAGGCATACAGTGTCGGCGCCTAGAGGCCTAGTGAATGCCCTGAGCCGCCGGGACCACTGGACCAAGAAGGGACTAGCAGAATAGCGAGCGGCAAAGGGCCGCAAGAAAATAGTAAAAGCGACCCTTCTTCCCGAAAGGAGGACCGGCGAGAAAAATAATGCCCTGGGCTGTGGGCCCCAGGAAGAAAGGAGTCGAGGAGGTCGAAAAAATAATAAGTGGGGCACCGGCACGAGAGAGCGTAGCCGGGCCAAGGGAGCGTCCGGGATGCGGTATAGGAAGAACCAAAGGGCCACGAGCCAAGTAAAGGGTCGCGACCGGAAAGACCGGCGCGCACGAGATATAGAAAGAGACTAGAAATGCGGCGGCCATGGGGAGGAAAGGGCTAAGAGAAACCAGGACACCGCAAGGAAAAGTGTCAGGGACCATAGAGAACTAAGTAAAAATAATGGCATTTTGGGGCCAAGTCCCGGTGGGACCACCGGCGAGACAAGTGTCGGGGACTAGCGCGGGACAAGTGTCGAGGACTAGCGCGGGACAAGTGTCGGGGACTAGCACGGGACAAGTGGCGGGGACTTGTGATGTCCCAAGACAAAGTCATGAAGGCCTATAAGAGAAGGATGCCCAAAAACAAGACGTATCGTTCAGATCAAGATCCAGACGACCAAGAATATTAGCACCACAAGTACAAGTATTAGTGGAGGCAAACGGGAGGGCCAAAACAAGAAGGAAAACAAAAGAAAAGCAAGGGAAGAGGCATGGCAGCAATCCGAAATATCTCGGACTAGCCACCTTGAGAAAAATGGAGCTTAGAAAGACTCCATGTGAAAAATAGGCTCCCGGGAAAAAATCGAAGCAAAAGGGGCCACAGTTTGGAAGAAAGGGAGGCAAAAGGAGGCTCCCATGAGTATGGGGCAACCCCAATTGCAGTCCGAGAAATAATGGACTGCGCATTGGGCATAGGAAGGGCCAGAACCAAAAGGAAGGGCCTAGAAAAGGTCTTAACGGCTAGTTGACACTTGGCATGCTAGAAAAAGAAAAAAGAAAAAAGAGGGAGAATGAGACAAAAGAAGTGAAAGGGAGTGAGTGAGTGAGTTGGCCGTCAGTAGGGACTGGTAGGTCCCTACTGTCCAAAAAGGGAGGAAAAAAAAAAAAAAGGAAAAAAAAAAAAAAAAAAAAGGAAAGAGAAAAAGACCTTAACGGTTAAAAACGACTACTTGGGGAGATACATCTGTGACCAGATACATTCTAAGATGTGGCAGTTGCAAAGGATCTTGATTTTTCCTTGATTTTGCTAAGAAAATCAAGAAAAATCAAGCAAAATCAAGAAAAATCAAAGCCCCATGCAACCGAGATACAACCGATTGCATGGGGAGGAGAAAAAACATGTTTAGATGCATCCGGAACCAATATTGAGTCCGGATGCACTTGGGAGTTGGTCGTTTCTTTTTTAAGGCATGTTGTGGGGCCATGAGGCTAGGAAAAAAAACATTATGGCAGTCCGAGAAATAACGGACTGCATGGAGAGGCCTAGGCCAAAAGGAAAAGGGCCCTGGCTTACCCAAGACACTAGAAAAGAGTGTCTTTGGCTTAGGCAAATAAAGACGGTAAGTGGGGGCCGCGACATAGTGGATCTCGTGGCCTAGAATATTCTTGGCACTTGGGGCCCATGAGAAGAAGGGAGTGGCACTGTAGGGGACAATGAAGCCCCAAATAAAAAATGGGATGTCACCGGGAAGGAAGTCGGGGACTAGATGGGCCCAAATAAAAATAGTCGAAAATTGGGACATGCGTCAGCGGGACCACCACCAGGACTAGAAAATGGAACTGCCATGGGAGAATGGCGGAAACTTGAGTAGTCCCAAGGGAACCATGAGCTAACAAAAGCGGAAGACTGTGCAAGCAAGTAGTGACATCAATATCAAAGATCTTGACGGTGGAAAATACAAGCCACTGTGAGTGCAAAAGTGAAAGAGCATAGGGAGAGAGTGCTAGGAGGCAAAAATGAGAGAAAAGAAGTAAAGGAGGGGCTGCCCAATCAGACTAACAAGGCACAAGAAAATAGAGCCTCAATGGGCTCTATGCAAAAAATAAGCTGCCAAGGAAAAATCGGAGCACAAGGGGGCTCAAAATTGAAAAAATGAAGGCAAACGGGAGCCCCCATGAGTATGGGGGCTTCATTATTGTAATCCGAGTTGCAACATTTGGACTCAAGGGGGCAACATTTGAAAAAGAGAAGGAGGTTGAAGGAGGCCAAGAGGCAATCCGAGTTGGTACCAACCACTCGGACTGCATGTACTTGGCCAAAATGAGGCCCAGGTACCCCCGGAGAGCCCTAGTGGTGAGATTTTGCCTTGGGGGTACCTCGGTTCACTTGGAGGCACATGGGGAGGCTCATTGGCTGGCGGGTACTCCGGTTTCAGCCTACATAAGCTGAGGGAGCAGTCCGCCACACTCACATTTGCATGAGGAGTGCCCATGCTGCCCAAGTGAGCTCATAGGAGCACTCTACTTACTCGGAGTGAGAAGAAGGGAACCGCTGCCAGTTGGGAGCCTTGGAGGAGGCTGTGAGTTAGCAGGAGCTACCATTGGAGCCAGTGTGAGTAGTGGAGACTCAAGGAGGTGGTCCGCCATAGCCCCCTGGCTGTGGGAGAGAGAGAGAGGCTTGGAGAAGCCCATTCAGCCCTGCTAGAGGGGAGGACTCCATAGCCTTGCGAGTGGGAGCTTGCCATAGCCAGGGAAAGACTAAGAAAGGAAGGAGATGAGCGTTTGAGGAAGAAGAGAGACATAGCTAAGTGTGGAAGAGGAAGCTTCATCAAGATTGGTCTTCAACACCAGGAGAAGAGAGGAGAGGTGAGTGGGAACAAGGAGGAGAAGCTTCTTCTTCTTCTTCTTCTTCCTCTTCTTTCTCCTTTTTTTCTTCCTCTTCTTCTTCTTCTTCTTCTTCTTCTTTTTCTTTCCTTTTCTCCTTTATTACTTACTCTCCATCCCCTCTCCCTCTTCTTCTTTTTCCTCACCATCTTCTGATCCTTCTCCAGGGGAGGTAGAAAGTAGTTCCTCCATTGATAGTGTCTCCATGATGGCCGTCTTCCTCACCCCCTGGCAAATCGCCACTTTGGGCTATGACTTTCCTGGACTGAGGGAGGGATTTTCTCACTCTCACCTCAAGATCTATCTCTCCCCCCACTTGGGGGTAAATCGTTACTTTGATTTTCACTCATGGAGGCACTTTGGTGATCCTGGTCTCCCACATTGTCCATTCCTCCAGCTTGTAATGATCCGGTTCAATGTTGGATGCTTCCATGAGTATTGTGCAGGTTTTTGAGCAAATCTCATTTACATGCAACTCTCTCTCTCACCTTGAGATGTACCGGTGCTTTCCTAGTTGCTCCATAACTCATGTATGTGTATGTTGTAGTCTCATTGGTGCAAGTTCAGTCTTTCGTCACTTTGTGATGTACCGGTGCTTTCCTAGTTGCTCCATAGCTCATGTATGTTGTAGTCTCATTGGTGCAAGTTCAGTTGTTCTCTCACCTTGTGATGTACCAATACTTTCCTAGTTGCTCCATAGCTCATGTATGTGTGTGTTGTAGTCTCATTGGTACAAGTTCAGTCTTTCCTCTTTCTATGATGTACCGGTGCTTTCCTAGTTTCTCCATAGCTCATGTATGAGTGTGTTGTAGTTTCATTGGTGCAAGTTCAGTCTTTTCCTCACTTCGTGATGTGGCGGTGCTTTCCTAGTTACTCCATAACTCATGTATGTGTGTGTTGTAGGTTATTTGGTGCAAGTCCAGTCTTTCTCTCATTTGGTGATGTGGCGGTTCCTTCCTAGTGGCTCCATAGCTCATGTATGTATGTGTTGTAGTCTCTTCGGTGCAAGTTCAGTCTATCTCTCAGTTAGTGAAATACAGGTTCCTTCCTAGCTGTTCCATGGCTCATGTATGTGTGTGCAGTAGTCTCTTTGGTGTCGATTCAGTCTTTCCCTCATTTGGTGATGTGACGGTTCCTTCCTAGTTGCTCTATAGCTTATGTATGTATGTGTTGTGGGTTTTTTGGTGCAAGTTCAATCTTTCTCTCATTTGGTGAGGTGGCGGTTCCTTCCTAGTTGCTCCATAGCTCATGTATGTATGTGTTGTAGGTTTTTTGATGCAAGTTCAGTCTTTCTCTCATTTGGTGATGTGGCGGTTCCTTCCTAGTTGCTCCGTAGCTCATGTATGCATGTGCTGTAGTCTCTTTGGTGCCAGTTCAGTTTTTCCTTCACTTGGTGATGTGGCAGTTCCTTCCTAGTTGTTTCATGACTCATGTATGTATGTGTTGTAGGTTCTTTGGTGCAAGTTCAGTCTTTCCCTCATTTTTGTGATGTGGCGGTTCCTTCCTAGTTGCTCCATAACTCATGTATGTATGTACTGAAGCCTCTTTGGTGCAAGTTCAGTCTATCTCTCAGTTAGTGAAGTACCGACTCCTTCCTAGCTGTTCCATGGCTCATGTATGTGTGTGTAGTAGTCTCTTTGGTGCCAGTTCAGTCTTTCCCTCATTTGGTGATGTGGCGGTTCCTTCCTAGTTGTTCCATAGCTCCTGTGCATATGTGTTGTAGGTTTTTTGGTGCAAGTTCAGTCTTTCTCTCATTTGGTGAGGTGGCGGTTCCTTCCTAGTTGCTCCATAGCTCATGTATGTATGTGTTGTAGGTTCTTTGGTACAAGTTCAGTCTTTCTCTCATTTGGTGATGTCGTGGTTCCTTCCTAGTTGCTCGGTAGCTCCTGTATGTATGTGTTGTAGGTTCTTTGACGCAAGTTCATTCTTCTCATCTGGTGATGTGACGGTTCCTTCCTAGTTGTTCCATGACTCATGTATGTATGTGTTGTCGGTTCTTGGGTGCAAGTTCAGTCTATCTCTCGGTTGGTAAAGTACTGGTTCCTTCCTAGTTGCTTTCTAGGTTCGCACATGTGCATGCTCTAGTCTACGTTGTGTAGTTCAGTTCTTCCTTCACTCAGTGATGTGCCAGTTCTTCCTAGTTGTTTCCATAGCTTCACACATGTGCATGTTCTAATCTAAGTTGTGCAGTTCAGTTCTTCCTTCACTTGGTGATATGCCGGTTCTTCCTAAGTTGCTTCCCTAGCTTCACACATGTGTATGCTCTAGTCTAAGTTGTGCAGTTCAGTTCTTCCTTCACTTGGTGATGTGTCGGTTCTTCCTAGTTGCTTCCATACCTTCACACATGTGCATGCTCTAGTCTAAGTTGTGCAATTCACTCCTTTCTTCACTTGGTGATGTGCCAGTTCTTCCTAGTTGTTCCCATAGCTTCACACATGTGCATGCTCTAGTCTAAGTTGTGCAATTCAGTCCTTCCTTCACTTGGTGATGTGTCGGTTCTTCCTAGTTGTTTCCATAGCTTCACAAATGTGCATGCTCTAGTCTAAGTTGTGCAGTTCAGTTCTTCCTTCACTTGGTGATGTGTCGGTTCTTCCTAGTGGTTTCCATAGCTTCACATATGCGCATGCCCTAGTCTAAGTTGTGCACTTCAGTCCTTCCTTCGGTTGGTGATGTGTCGGTTCTTCCTAGTCGTTTCCATAGCTTCACACATGTGCATGCTCTTGTCTAAGTTGTGAAGTTTGGTTCTTCCTTCACTTGGTGATGTGGCGGTTTTTCCTAGTTGCTTCCCTAGCTTCACACATGTGCATGCTCTAGTCTAAGTTGTGCAGTTCAGTCCTTCCTTACTTGGTGATGTGTCGATTCTTCCTAGTTGCTTCCCTAGTTTTACACATGTGTATGCTTTAGTCTAAGTTCAGTCCTTC
>BFEA01000010.1:6676173-6691337 GCA_003427395.1 Chara braunii | reverse complement strand
AGGAGCAGCAACAAACCAATAGCAGACTGAAGACTTACCTATTGGACTGTGCGTTGCTCACACAATCGAGGGAGCAGCAACAGACCAACAGCAGACTGAAGACTTACCTGTTGGACTGTGCGTTGCTCGCACAGTCGAAGGGGCGGCAACAGATTAGCAGCAAACTGGAAAATTACCTGAGGGACGACGCGTTACTCGTCCAGTGATACAAGTAGCGCGAAGACCAGCGGGCGGCTTGAAAACTTCCCTGGTGTACATTGCATTGCTCATTAGATCAGCAGAAGTAGCGTGAGGAGAAGGTTTGGAGACTTACCTGTTGGGCGGTGTGTTAAACACACTAGTTGGGAAGCTGCCGCGACTTCAGTTTCTTCAAAGACAGGTTTTATCGCTTCGTTCTGACCACGGATCTGACTGTGGATGCTGCATTTTGGCTGCCATTGCGGGGCCCTCAGGCGCATCAAGGTAACGAGGCCCTCTCGTGTGAGTTGAGTTGGCCCCCTCTCGTACCTCGAGCGTCTAACCACTCTTCTTCTTTCCTTCTTCCTCTCGGTCTAGTCTATGTTTGAAGAGGAAGGCGGCAGGCGGGATTGCAACCCGTAGGACCGCATCAAGGCCTTTGTTGGAGGTTGACCCACCGATTGAGGGAGCTCTGCCGGAGCCCAGGCAGGACTCTGGAGGCAGGGAACTCAGAGGTAGGCCGGCGCTATACCCTTAAAATCCCAATAAACCCCTATCTATATAAACATGACGTTTGGTCTGTCTGACTTTGACTTGAGTATATGTTTTGTTTCCTTTTTTAGGACCTTAACTGAATCAAAAGGGGAAATTACTATGTATGGTAATTCCATCTGTCTGTGGTAAAAATCACGATGCTTGCATGCGATGATCTGAATGGGGCTGGAGATGAGGTCTTCTGACCGATCCTGCAGCTTTGCTGATTGCTTGGACATTGAGACGAGGCGGGGTCAGGACCTGCCGCTTTGCTGATTGCTTGGACATTGAGACGGGCCAGGGTCAGGACCTGCCGCTTTGCTGATTGCTTGGACATTGAGACGGGGCGGGGTCAGGACCTTCCGCTTTGCTGATTGCTTGGACATTGGGACGGGGCGGCCGCTTTGCTGATTGCTTGGACATTGAGACGGGGCGAGGTCAGGACCTGCCGCTTTGCTGGTTGCCTAGACATTGAGACGGGGCGGGGTCAGGACCTGCCGCTTTGCTGGTTGCCTAGGACATTGAGACGGGGCGGGGTCAGGACCTGCCGCTTTGCCGGTTGCCTGGACATTGAGACGTAGCGGGGTCAGGACCTGCCGCTTTGCTGATTGCCTGGACATTGGGACGGGGCGGGGTCAGGACCTGCCGCTTTGCTGGTTGCCTGGACATTGAGACGGGGTGGGGTCAGGACTCGCCGCTTTGCTGATTGCTTGGACATTGAGACGAGGCGGGGTCAGGACCTGCCGCTTTGCTGATTGTTTGGACATTGAGACGGAGCGGGGTCAGGACCTGCCGCTTTGCTGATTGCTTGGACATTCAGACGGGGCGGGGTCAGGACCAACCGCTTTGTCGTTTGCCTAAGACATTGAACTGGGGTTGGAGATTGTCCTTCAGACTTATCCGGTCGCCTTGCTAAGTCAGTCGATTTTTGCTTGTTGAAAAAGGCTTGACTTTTCTCCTTGTGAGAATAGTCCAGGCAAGTGTGTTGGTGATTGCATGGGGTTTGACTGAGAACAACCTGGAAAGTGAAAATTAACTAAGTAAGATACAGGACTAATGTTTTGTGATCAGGACAAACGAAAGATGAAAACTTTGGACGAACGAACCCTTGTTTTAAATTGACTGAATGCATTGTGAACTTGATATGCTTGCTGGCAATGACTTGTCTTTTGTTCAGGCTCTGTCTGTTTTCTGCATAGTAGGATAGTCTGTTAGTGCTCGCCCTATGCTTGAGCGATAGGCAGGAAGATGCTCATCTTTGTTTTTGCATTTGTCTTCTTATGCATGATTAATTTTGGTGGAACATTGGCTAGCCTCTGAGTTAGTAAAAGTTTGGGGAGCCTATTTTCCTTAGGGGAGATGCTGCTAAAATTTCTACTAATACTCGAAGTTAGTCAAGTTTTAGGGATGTCAGCTAGGATAGGATACAATTTAGTCTTCAAAGGCAGTAGGAATTTTGGAAGTCTTCCTTTCTAAAGGAAGCGCTGCCGAAATTTCTACTGAAACCAAAGAGTTAGTTTATTTTCAGATATTTTCAGATATTTTCAGAGTCACGAGTTTTTCTTTTGAGAGTATAGTAAATATTCTTCGAGCACACTTCCCTAAAGGAAGTGCTGCCGAAATTTTTGGGATTTCATATCATTACCGGATGCTACTATTACGTAGCTTAGAGTGCGTTACGGAGTTGAACTCCGTTAACTCGACAGGCGATGCCTGCCTTGATTTTGTGACACAGGTCATTGCTACCTGCGAGCGTTCTTCGAAGTCTTGAGCTTCATTCAACTTCTGCTATCGGACTGATAGCAGGTCGGTTTGCGACTCAACTCCTACCCACCATGATACCCACGCCCAAATGTCTGTGACCCTGTAGGCGAAAGGCATTTCCGTGTGAAAAAAAACCTACCCTTGATACCTCTCTTGAATGGCCATCCAAAAGCTGTGCGAATCGGGACGGGCGAATATGCCTTTGTTGAGAGGGGGTCGAAAAGGGGCGTGTGGGACATGAGCCTGGGAGCAAAGGAGTTGACCACGTTTTGTGGCATCTGCGTGTGGATTTTCATTCGATTCCATGTGTGTGCAGGTATGCATGGGAGCGATGGCTCGCCCCCGAATTAAGGGTGATATGGGTGAATGAATGAAGGGTGTGAGTGACAAAATTCAACTATGGTTGTGAGAATGACTCTCCCTGATTTCCCCCGAGACTCGCCCTTTTCTTTCTCTTATTTTGCTCCTTCCGCATGCATCTAGCAAACAAGCAAGAGTAGCTGAGCGCAAGGTTTAGCGCTCGACCTTAGATCGGACTGAGACTTAGTTTGGGTACAGTGAATTGCTCGCCAACCCGTGATTACTCGTATTTTCCTTCCGCAGGGGAAGGACGAGCTTACCTCGTCTCAAAGGGGTCTTTTTTTTTATTATTATTAGTCAGACGTTGGTCCTGCGCCTGGAATTCGAGGTCCTTGTCCAGGACATCCCAGGCTCTGGTCGAGCACAACAAGTTTTCCCCCTTGAGCCGGACCTACACCCCTTGCTTATCGTCACCCACTTCCTAAAAAACAGGGGTGCCGCAAGGGCCGAACGGCTCATCCTTCAGCCGTGCAATATCGTGAAGGAGAAACCCTTCACGATATTTCGCTTTCGACACTTGAGTGTCGTACGCAACCCCGAAACCCATGGGAGGTTGCACGGATGTGGGTAACGCATGAAGCGTCGCCATGATAGCAGATTAAGTGAGAACATATGACTGAACGTTATGGTTCTCATGGCAGTGGCATTCTTTTTATGCAACTCTGCGCGGACCTCGCTCAGACACATTGGCAGTTCTGAGTTATGGGTCAGGACGTATGAAAAAGGGACTAGGCTAATTCGTTTGTATGAGTTACTTTGTTTTGTTGTGTATCCCGTTGTTGAGTTAGGATGTCCTAGCCGACCGACGTTGAATCGCACGTGGGAGATCAGCGCCCCAGCGTGATGGTTCGCGTACGGGTCCGAGCTAGGCGTGGACCGTGCGTACCCCCTATGCTACAACATACGAGAAACGCCCTCGGCTGGGCCACCTCCGCGATTGCACGTAAAAGCTTTCGCGTGTGGTTCAGTAGCTTGGCGGGGATACGCCCACCCAAGGGATGGTGACAGCTTCCGCAGGTGGAGGTAAGTTGTACCTCGCGAGACCCTGTCATGTCGTAGGGACTCGATGGAGGTATAGTTGGCGCACTCGGTCGGAGCGGCTCCACCGCTTCCCTTTTCGTGAAGCGACTTGCGAATACTGCCAATCCTGCGTGACGGGGCCGGGAAGGTTCCCCCAGCGGGGACTGTGTGCTCAACAGCGCGTCGAAAAGTATGTTGAGGGGGTCCACGCCTACTTCCGCCTGGAGAAAGATGGCAAGGTAGAGAAGGTACTGCACTCCCTGACTCTCCTTGTAGAAGAGAGTCTCCCGTTTGACATAGTTTTAGGCATAGATTGGGGAGAGGCAGCAAAAGCCACACTTCACCTCAGAGAGCATGAGTGTAGGCTCCCTAATGCGTCAGGCGAAGTCAAGAAAGTTCGCCTGTTCCATGAGTCCGGGGTAGATAATCCCCTTGTCCATTGCTGTTTCAACGCTCCTGCATTCGCCAGGCTTGTGCGAAAGGAGCAACTTGAAGAGCAGGTGTTCGTGGCCTATGTTAGGCCAGTGTCCGATCAGCCTAAGGAAGAAGAAAAGATCCATCCTGCTATTGCCAGTCAGCTGGAAGAATATAAGGATCTATCTGAACCACCTTCAGGGTTAGTGCCCAAACCGATTCAGCACCGAATAGAAATAGAACCTGGCAGTAGAACGCCAAAGGGGGCAGTCTACAGGATGTCTCCCAAAGAGTTAGAGGAGCTATGCAGACAGTTAGATGAGCTCCTAGAAAAAGGATGGATCCGGCCTAGTTCATCGCCGTTCGGCGCACCTGTTCTGTTTGTCCCAAAGAATGAGGGAGAGTTGCGCATGTGTATTGACTACAGGGGACTGAACGCCATCACGATTAAGAATGCAGAGCCATTACCGCGTATAGAGGATTTGCTAGATCGAGTTCAGGGGTGCAGATATTTCTCGAAGATAGACCTAAAATCAGGGTAACCTCAGATAGAGGTGCACCCTGACAATCAGTATAGATGGCGTTCAGGACAAGGTATGGGCATTACGAGTTCATAGTGATGCCATTTGGACTTAGTAATGCACCCGCAACATTTCAGCGCTCTATGAACGACTTGTTTAGACCCTGGCTAGATAGGTTCGTCGTAGTTTACCTAGACGATATCCTAGTGTTCAACAAGACCCTCGAGGAACATGACGGCCATCTACGACAAATTCTAAGTAAGCTCAGAGAGTCTAACTTTAAGATTAACTCGAAGAAGTGTGAATGGGCCTGACATAGGTCCTTTACCTAGGCCATGTACTAGACGACGATGGCATTCGGCCTGAGGACAGCAAGATAGCATCCATCAGAGATTGGCCAACTCCTAAGACACTAACAGAGTTGCGTTCTTTCTTAGGACTGGCTAACTACTACAGAAGTTCGTGAGGAACTTCTCTACGACCGTTGCTCCCCTTCGTAGACTATTGAGGAAAGAAGCTATCTGGAAGTGGGATCAGGATCGTACGTCGGCCTTCAAGAAATTGAAGAAGGCTTTGATAGAGTACCCTGTCCTCAAAGTTGTCGATCCATCATTGCCGTTTGTTGTTACTACAAACGCGATTCAGTATGGCATAGGTGTAGTTCTACGGCAACATGACGGCAACGGATATAGGCCCGTAGAGTTCATGTCAGCCAGGCTGCCTTCAGAGAAAGTCGCAGCATCGACATACGAGAGGGAACTCTACGCTCTCAGGCAGGCTCTAGAGCACTGGAAACACTACCTGCTTGGGAGGCACTTCAAGGTTTATTCTGACCACGAGACTCTTAGATGGCTAAAGACACAGCCCAAAATGACGTCCAAGTTGACCAGATGGGCTGCTGAGATAGACCAGTATGACTTTGAGTTAAAACCCGTTAAAGGCAAGTACAACGTGGTAGCTGATGCGCGAAGCAGGAAATCTGATTATTTCGGCACGATAGTACACTATCTAGACATAGGGGTCGATCTGCAGCAGAAAGTAAGAGATGCATATGCACAGGACCCAATCTACAATGAGCTGCTGAAAAGAGTAAGGGAAGCCCCAGATAGTGAGCCACACTACCGGACCACGAATGGGCTACTGTTTGAAAAGACTAATGTCGCTGACAGGCTATGCGTCCCCAATAGTGAAGAGATCCGTAGTCTGATCTTAGGGGAATGCCACAATACAAAAGGGCACTTTGGATGGCAGAAGACTTTAGCTAACCTGATGATGTCCTATACGTGGCCAGGCATGAAAGCAGACTGCATAGAATATGTGCGCAGTTGCAAAGTGTGTCAACGTAATAAAGCTACGACTAGAGCGACCACTAGAAGGACTAAACGGGACCAGATCCAGAGACTTCCACCCGATACTTGAGAGTTCGCGCTCCATCATGAGCAAGAGATTGCTAAGGTCACAGACAACCTGAGGAAGGTCCAGCACCGCATGATAGAGCAGGCTAACAAGCACCGCCGACCTTCACAGTTTCAGGTAGGTGACCTAGTCTGGGTCAAGTCAAAGGAGTTCGCACCGGAGGAAAACATCTCGCAGAAGCTCTCACCTGCATATAGAGGACCGTGGCCTGTCCTAGAAGTCAAAGGAGGAGAGGACGGCCCGTCGTATACGATAGAGATCCCAGCACACCTCCACACGTACCCAGTCTTCTACGCCTCTAAGTTGTTACCTTGCACCACGTCTGACAGGTTCCCTTCCAGAAGATCGATGATTCCTCCAGACATGGATGGCGCGTATGATATACAGCGCATTGTGGAAGAGGATGTGTTTAGGATAGGAGGTTGAGGTTGTTCCCAGAAACAGTACAAAGTTAGGTTCGCATACCAGGAACCCGAGGACGACCGGTGGTTTACAAGAACAACGCTTTTAGAAACCGCTCCCGACATAGTACACACCTACGAGAGGGAAAGAAAAGGTAAAGGTCCTGCCTTGAGTTACAGTGTTCTCGGAGGACCTCGAATTTAGGACGGCGGGAGTGAAACGATTTCACCTTGTTGATCTGGTATTGCAGTCATAGAGATTCGATCCCTAGACCTGTGCCCTAACCCTGTACATAGATCTCGTGTGCTGAGTGAGATTCGATCCCTAGACCTGTGCCCTAACCCTGTACATTCACCCTGTGTGCTGAGTGAGATTCGATCCCTAGACCTACCCTGTACTTGTACATGGACCCCGTGACCTGAGTAGGATTCGATCCCCAAACCTCTCCTACGGCTTAGGTTAGTCTGTAGTTTGTCCAGTAGGACTTGATCCCTAGGTCTGTAGATTAGCAGCTAGGTCTGTTACCAATAGGCCTAGAAAGCCTGTTCTAGAAGTCTCTACTGAGTCTGTCGAAAGTCTGTAGAGTCTGTAGGTTCTAGAAGTCCGTAGGGTTCTGTAGGGGGGTCCAGCCAGCATGTACCTGGGTAAGGGCTGCACATGGGGAAGGTTCTGGAGCACGCAGAGAGTTCCACACGTTTTGGCCAAGAAGGCCAAACGTCTGGAAGCTTCCCTGGGCCACACGTTTTGGCCCAGGCCCATAGGTCTGGAGGCAGGGTCCGGGTACCTCCGAAGAAGTATAAATAAACAGGCAGCGTCCAGCCATTCATTCATTCGCCTGTGAGCCATGCGGAAGAGCTGCCTTGGTGTCTTGTGCATGGAGGTCTGCAGGTGCCTGGAGACGAAGTGGGCAGTGAAGAAGACAGCGGCCATAGCTGGCCAGTGGGGTAGACGTCGGCGGCCATAGCTAGCAGGAGGAAGACGACGGCGGCCATAGCCGCCCAACTGTTGGTGAAGACAAGTGTTCAGAGTGTGTGAGGCTGTGCTGAGTGGGGACATTCAGGGTGGTCCTCGTACAGGCACGCATGAGACAGTGAGGGAGAAAGTGAGGCTGGTGGTAGAGACAGTGTTCGGCGGCCATAGCCGCAAGTTGTGCAGTTGTTCAGATTGAGTTCAAGACAAGTTCATTGTTGTTTTTGAGTTGAACGAGTTCAGTTTTGCCATCGGTTCTCAAGTGTGCATGTTGTGAGCAAGTCCAGAGTTGAGTCTGATTGCACTTTGGGGTGACGATGACAATGAGGTTGAGACATAGACTAGGATGAGGGGAGGATTGCTTGTGGACAGGCACTTTGTCGGCTGATCACTTGCTTGGTGTCAAAGACCAGGCGAGGAAAGGAGACAGCGGAGAGCAGCTGAGGAGAGTTGGGTCTCGCAAAAGGTACAGGTGGCAGCAGCCAACGCAGTGATGGCACCAACAGTTGTAGTAGCAGCGCACGTTAGAGCCAAGGCCGAGGCAGCGAAGGCTGCCGTTTCTGCAATGTCCCATGTCTCTTTCCAGGTCTCTTCGATAGGTGTTAGTCGGGACATATCAGGGCCTTGCACTAGTCAGTCTGTTGGTGTGCGGGACTGCCAACAACAACCCTTGTCAATGGAGGACGTTGAGATTAGAGAAACGGATGCCCTTCACACAGAGTTACAACGCCAGATACAGGAGGTAGAGGATAGACGAGATAGAGCTAGAAGAAGAAAGCCTAGACCAGAGGCGAGGGAGGTGGAACTAAACAGGTTAGAAGCTTTGGATGTGGAAGCTCCTAATAAGCGGACACTTCGGCTCAGTCAGTGTGGCCGAAGTACAGGCCGTGTCTTAGGGAATGTTGGCCGCATTGATAGCCAGTCAAAATTAAATTATGGCTGCGCAGAGAGGCCTCAAGCCTACGGTAAGGCCTGCGCAACCCGTTGTAGTTTCCCCCGGCGGTGCCGGTGTGTTCGTGTCATTGCTGCCTATGAGCGGTCTCTTGGTACCTCAGTACGGCATATTTCCAGCAGACAATTCATCACTAGATAGTGGTGGCAGACTCAGGATCTGCTTCATATGTCCCCATATCAACTGCTGCAACTATAGTGCGGTAGCCGGGCCAGCGGCTTGGGCAGCAGGTTAGGCAACGTGTTTCAGGCACAAGTGGTTGGTCCACAGCCAGAGACACGCATCTATAGAAGGGAGAACATGTAGCTGCAGCAAGGTAGTTGGGCGGGTAGGCACAAGGCGATGGACACAACTGTGATCTTGATTCTTGGGTCAGGGCCAGGTCTCTTGATCAGTTTTTGTTGTCAGGGGAAGAGATGAGACAAGAATTCTTGCAACTCGTAAGTTCTCCGACATGACAGAGGAAACTAGTTGTGTTGTAGGGGTCATTGTGCTACATTCCTGTTCGCTTCGCTACTCACACTAGATACTTACCTACTAGGAGTAGGAAGTTTCTTCAAAAAGACTTGGACTACGAGGCCGAGCTAAGTAACGTGTGTGAGGGCTTGGATGATAGGAGGAAGAAGAAGCCACCTGGGATCGACGAAAGGACGATCTTGGGGTTCAGACAAAGCAAGTAGACGGTCATGAAACCAGAGGGAGGAGTGCTGGCCGTTTGTAGTTAGGCTGAGGCGACTGGGATGCGGAAGGGCAACCAGTCTAGGAGTCAAGGGAAAGGTCCTACTCCGTCTATAAGGATGAGAAAGGGCCTGGGATGTGCGGATAGACCGGCTTGAAAGGGGCACCAACAAAGAGTAGGGCAAACCAAGGCGAGGGGTCCAGTCCGGTTGGTCATCACGGGGATGCAACCCAGTAAGGCACCTTCAACCTAGGGAAGCACGGCGAGCACTTCCTTGGGAAGCACATCCGGCCTATAGAAGTAGTAGCCGCTTCTACTCTTGTTGAGGGGGTGGAATCCCTTACCATCTCAAAAGACGGCCAAGGTTACTGACTCCTTAGTCACCCCGCAGGCACATCTGGACCACATGAAGCTCTGTTCATGAGGTGTGTCTGAGTCCTTAGAGAAGCTAGATGGTGAGACCTGCTAGCTGCCTGGGTGACCAAGTGAAAGGTTCCAAGGAACTGGTAGACAACAATGTAGGTGACCGTGGGGCTTGCAAACATTGTTCTACCTAAGACTACACTAGTCACAATTGTATGATAAGTCTGCACATTGGGACCGTGCGCAGCGGCTAAGGCGATCTGTAGTATCTAGCTTTGCCAATACAAAAGCATTAGTGTGTCAGGACTACATAACAGATGTAGCCGGTGATTCCTCCTATAGGGGGAAGACAACTAAAGACAATATTTTAGCTGCCGAAAATTCATAACCTTCGTGTTATGTACCACTTCAAGGTTGCAATGTTCCTAGTTGGACAAAGGAAATCACAGTGGGGAATAGACTAAGTCTTTAATCCTTGGAGGGGCAGACCCTCCTAACCTCTATAGAGTAAGAAAATAAGTGTTACAGAGAATTTAAACCTTCTTACTTACCGTCAGGAGATGAAACCAGAGAGGCTGTTCAAGAGATAGGAACAATTCCTCCTATTGTGGGATAGACCTATAGAATACTGCCTATAATGTTGGACAGCGACTGACAAAGCTATGGAAGAAGGTATGGATAAGGCCATATGCGTCTTCCTAAAAATCTTAAAATAAATTAATTGATAAAAGAAAGAAACGGGGACGTAGAGACCAAGGATCCAAAGAATAAAAGAATATAAAAATTAATAACATGAATTTATAGGAGTATCCTATAATAAATAATTGAGAATAACTTATTTTTAGAAAGATAACATGATGTGGCAACATATGTCAGGAACGAGGGATTTTCAGCGACCCTACTCTAGCAATTTCGGATATCGGTTATGATAGTCAAAATCCTTTCTTGATTGGTCTCGTCTTTGCATTGCAAATCATCTGAAAATAGATAGGAGACAAGAATCGGATGGTTACGTACAAGACTTGTTATGAAAGCATGACCGCTTAGTCGATATCCCTTAGATTGCGAGGACCTAGTCATTTATGGACACGTGTAAACGTATTGCTAGACCCCCTGAAAACCGTTAGTACTAGAGATGATCCTCTCTCTAACGAAGGTGGAAGAGAATGAGTGGACAGATATATACTCAACTGCAAATGGTCTTCAGGAAATCATCCCGAAGACAAGCAGGTCGAAAGTTGAGTCTGAAACATAGACCAACGACAGACTCTTTCATAATAGAAAACCGATTAACAGCTGAGCCTGTCAGTGTAGAGGGAGCTGACAAGCGACTACACGAGGTTTCCGATTTGCATATGAGATCATAACAGTCCACCGTCCACACTTCATGTAGGAGAATGAATCTGAGTGTCGTAATCTGCACTTGGAACGAAAAGTAACATCTTTGATAATGTTATATTCAGATTATTTGGGTGTCCTAGCGGTCGTTTCACAGGGTGGATTGTAAACGGCAGGACAATGACCTGCATAGATGGAGTCGCCAAACGATTCGTCCTCTTTCCTGTGATGTCCAGATCATAAATAACCCAATCCTCTATCTTACCATCCCTGTTTTACAACTGTCCCCAAATCTGAGTACCTACCTGAAGAAGGTGCATGCTGCCCCCAACCATAGCTGAACACATCAACGACAAGTTCTGGAGCTGTGAAGCTGTATATTCCAAAGTTCAAACCACGGAGAAGGCTTCAATTCCATCAGAGATTTTCAACAAGCTGACAACTTTGTGCTGAATAACAGATGGAGACAACAAAAGGCTTTCTCACGGGACTTTCGAAGCTAAGGGGGAAGGTATGCGAGGATTTATTTCCTCGGCAATGTCTGAAAGTGCCGTGCCCACCCTAAGTGAAGGCGGGCCTGCAAATATGTGTCAATGCCTGTTTATAGGGCTATGAGACCAGGCTGAGGGGCCCAAGGAGAGCCTGTTGTAAACCCCAAGTGGGCATGGATCTTCGACGAGGCCTTCTTACGAGTTGGCTCCTTGGCATGCCCTGTAGGGCCCTATCAGCAAGCATGAGCCCGCCCTAAGTGAAGACAGGCCCCCCTGAATTTCAATGTGGCCTGAGTTCGTCAAATTTTGCAAAGGTTGGTGGGCGCCAGACAGTTGCTATGCGCCAGTTGGTTACATCCTCCCTACTCGAGAGAATCAGAAATAATTCCTGAGCCTTCTAGGCCCTTCCAGCAGCACAGGCGAAGCAGGGATAACCTCACGTTTACTCCTGGGTGGTTGGGCAGGCTCAACCAATTCGGTCCCAGGCCACTGTCTGAATGGGCCTGGGCACAGACACTTTGGCCCAATTGGAAGCTACTGGAAATACACGAGGCCCAGCCAGGGAGCAGACTAGGCGAGCACTTTCCATAAAAGAAAGAGCTCGCCACTGGTGCTGGTGGAGACATTGGGGAACTAGGCAGTGCATGCGACAGTGCTGCTTGAGCGTGCGCTCGCGGGCTGTGCGCTGGGCACTAGCGCTAGTTGCCAGGCAGTGCGCACGGGCGTTGGAAGAAGGCAGGGCGCTGCTGAGGGCAGCGCCATAGCCAGCCCTACATAGCCAGGGCTTGGCTTGGACAGCCAGTGGAGGTGGTGGTGGTCTTCGTGCATGAGGGAGAAGACGTGGGAGGAAGACAAGGACAGGGAGAGACAGCGAGAGATGAGGATGATGATGTGATGGCTCATACCTGGTATGGGCGAGCCGTGTAGGGAGTAGCCTGGGCGCTGAGCGCCAAGTAGGGAGAGAGGGCCTGGATACGTATGTTGGTGGGACGAGAGTAAGCTCTCATTGACATTGGGTTTCAGTGTTTCGATCCATTGGTGTAATATTGGTGCAATGCTGCCTTCTGGACACTGTGGGACTTTCTTGCTTTCAATGTGATTGTGCTATCTGGATTCTGTCATCTCACTATCTCTCATTTTCCTTGTACTAGCAGTTCATGGTATGTAGCATTCAGCCACCAGGCAAGTACACTGGACTCTTTCAGCTTGCTGAAATGGCATCCTCAGCCTCATGTTCCCAGTGAACAGAAATCTACTGATTGTCAAATGTCGCTACTAGAAAGACATTAACAATTTAACAACGGAATAGTGGCAAATTGGCAGTAGAATAATCATCAATAAGTTGAACAAGAAGGGAAAAAAAAAGAGTAATCATTAATAATGAAATTATTACGCTGTCACGCTGATGATTTAAGATGATCATAAGGATAACTCACCTCAATAGTGGTCCCTGCAACCTTCAGTTCAGCAAGCTTTGGCAGCAACTCAAATGGGAACTCCGCCTTCTCCCAGTACTAAAGGGCATAAGAATGAAGACAATTTCAAAAATTCAATCAATCGCAGGGTCACATTATTCACATACAAAAAGAGCAATGCCCATATTGCAAAAGACATGTATGTCTCAGTCCCCCCTGGCCTCCATTACCACCCCCAGAACTCACCCTTGCTCCATCACCACCCACACCTCAACTCAACCTTACTCCATCGCCACCCTCAACTCACCTTCCAATATTGCAATGAACCCAGATTGTGAAGACACTTGTCGACAATGTAAGCCCAGAATATCAAACTGCTGATGATTACCAATAATCAAAATTGTGTCCAGACAGAATGAAATGAGATAATCATACACAGACGAAGGAGAGAGGAGGGAGATTAGACAAAGGAGAGGAATAAAGTACAAGGCCCACTCCTGCTTCGGGCTCCCTCCTCGAACACCACCTCAAGTAATCAATAGTCTGAACACATATCCGAAGTCCTACTACAATGTGCCACGTGGCACGTCTAATCAGTCTCTCATCAGCGCTGGAGCAATGTCGACATGAAGACAAACAGGTAAGTATCCACGATCTCTCCACAGTCCTGATCTCCTCCTGAGTGACGATGAATCAGAACAGCAGTGCCGGTCACATTGTCCCAGCCGTAGAACACGTGGCAGCAGCAACGCGTGGCAGCTGCCACGTCAGCATGCCTTGAAGACAATAGCCAGCCAGCCACCATGCCGAGCTAGCAGCGCATCGCCGCAATCTCCCAAATGCCAGCACCAGGCCAGCGTCCACCAGCGTCGCAGCGTCGAGCCAGCGTCGCGTCGTCAACGCGTGAAGTCAGCATTGACGCAAGACAGAATGAATGTCAAAGCCAGGAAGTCAGCGCTTATGTAGCGTTGACATGGGGTCTGGACCCCGGATGCTGCATCCCTCAACCGTCCAGATCTCAATGCAAACGAGGGCCCAGATTGGTCTGAAATCGAATTGCAACGACTTGCTGGTTCCAGGTTGCCTGTAGCCTCTCTCAGACGAGGCTGTACCATAGGTAGGGACAGATTCGTAATTTTGTTTGGCTGAGGGCTAACAGAGAGACCTACTTGTAAGGAAAATTCGTGAGGGACATATTTGTAAATATAGGAGATATGGGCCCAGTACTAACTCAAATTTCCTACAGCTACCCTAACTGCGAATAGCAGACCCGGGCTACCCCTAGGGCAGACAGGCCAAATGGGCCTACGCTGATAGACAGTCCTCTAGCCTATATCCGGGTAGGGAGAGGCCCTAGAGGCCGAAACAGAAACGGTACCGGTCGGTCAGTCAGTCCGGTCTAGGTCGTGTCTAGGCTAGTTTAGGGTATAGATAGGATGGGAACATCGGTCCTGAGCTTTTGGCAGTTGACACTTCGTGCTGGAAGTTGCTGCGCACACTGTATCAGGTCGTGGTTGCTGATTCCGGTGGTGGAGACGGCGGACATAGCCAGACCTTCGGAGCGCTGACCAGACTGGGGTCAACGCTGTCCGCTCTGACTCTCTGGGAGTCAACGCGGCCTGGGCTATGAGACGTCTGATGCGTTGGAGCACGTGGTGCACTGCTGACCCTCCTCAGGAGTAGGGTCCCAGCGGCGATGCAGCCATAGCTGCATCTTCTCAGAGGATATCATCGTCTGGACTTCATCTTCATCAGGGATTGTTGGCGCTAAGCTTCTCCTTCATCACCTGGGTGGCGATTGGCTCTGGGAGCCTGTTCCATTTTGGCGCAGGCCACTGAGTTGGATGTCAGGGTGGCGCTGGGTGTTACCTGGGGTTCTGGTGCTATTTTAGCTGCTCGGTGTGTGTGGGGTTGAGGCGCTACCCCTCTGAGGGTTCGCAACAGGGTTCTGAGGTTATACAGTGAAAACGATGCTCTGAGGTTGATAAACAATTGTAATACTGTGTTTGAGTTGTCATCTCTTCATTGATTTCTGGCTGTGATCACTCGGTTGTCTTCTATGAATGATTGTTGGGACTTGTGAGGAGAGAATTCATTGAGTTGTGTATCCGGCCACTTCGCTTCCCTGAGTCTTCCGCTGCGTTCTTTCTGTTGGGCGGTATTACGGACTCCGCCAGGGCTCGATCCCTGGTCTATCTTTTGCTGTTTCAGCTGCATCCCGTTTTCGGCCTGGCACCCTTTTTCCAAACCCCTCCTTTGGTACCGTAGGATTTTGGACAACTGGCGCCATGCTGCAATTCGGGCGCCACTTTCAAATACTGCATTTTTCAGTTCTGCCCTCGGGGCCTT
>BFEA01000010.1:6591403-6613801 GCA_003427395.1 Chara braunii | reverse complement strand
GTGAACAACCCAAATCACAAGGGAAGAACAGCACAACACTTCAAGGAAGAATCGGAACACTACTACCTACTACATGAGTGAAAAGCACAATTGAGAACAGTCCAAATCACAAGGAAAACACAGCACAGCACTTCAAGGAAGAATCGGAACACTACTACCTACTACATGAGTGAAAAGCACAAGTGTGAACAGCCCAAATCACAAGGGAAACACAGCACAGCACTCAAGGAAGAATCGGAGCACTACTACCTACTACATGAATGAAAAGCACAAGTGTGAACAACCCAAATCACAAGGGAAGAACAGCACAACACTCAAGGAGGAATCGGAGCACTACGACCTACTACATGAGTGAAAAGCACAACTGTGAACAACCCAAATCACAAGGAAAGAGCAGCGGATCCTCCATGGGTGCATCGCAACACCTTCTACTACCAAATGAGTGCAAATCAAGAGCAAGAACAACCAATATCACAAGGAATGAGCAGCGGAATATCCATGGGTGACTCGCAACTCTACCTACTACCAAACGAGAGGAAAACAAGAGCTTGGATAGGCCAAAACACAAGGGATAAGCAGCGGAACATCCATGGGTGACTCGCAACTCTACCTACTACCAAATGAGAGAAAAACAAGAGCTTGGAAAAGCCAAAGCACAAGGGATGAGCAGCGGAACATCCATGAGTGACTTGCAACTCTACCTACTACCAAATGAGTGCAAATCAAGAGCAAGAACAACCAATATCACAAGGAATGAGCAGCGGAACATCCATGGGTGAATCGCAACTCCACCTACTACCAAATGAGACTAAAACACGAGAGTGGACAGGCCAAAACACAAGGGGAGAGCAGCGGAACATCCATGGGTGACTCGCAACTCTACCTACTACCAAATGAGAGAAAAACAAGAGCTTGGACAGGCCAAAACACAAGGGATGAGCAGCGGAACATCCATGAGTGACTCGCAACTCTACCTACTACCAAATGAGTGCAAATCAAGAGCAAGAACAACCACTATCACAAGGAATGAGCAGCGGAACATCCATGGGTGAATCGCAACTCCACCTACTACCAAATGAGAGTAAAACAAGAGAGTGGACAGGCCAAAACACAACGCGAGAGCAGCGGAACATCCATGGGTGTCTCGCAACTCTACCTACTACCAAATGAGAGAAAAACAAGAGCTTCGACAGGCCAAAACACAAGGGATGAGCAGCGGAACATCCATGAGTGAATCGCAACTCCACCTACTACCAAATGAGAGTAAAACAAGAGAGTGGACAGGCCAAAACACAAGGGGAGAGCAGCGGAACATCCATGGGTGACTCGCAACTCTACCTACTACCAAATGAGAGAAAAACAAGAGTTTGGACAGGCCAAAACACAAGGGATGAGCAGCGGAACATACATGAGTGAATCACAACTCCACCTACTACCAAATAGGTGAAAATCAAGAGATGGAGGAGATCAAAGTGGAGAGGAAGGGGGAAGAAGAAGGAGAGGAAGAAGAAGAGGAAGAAGAAGAGGAAGAAGATGAAGAAGAATGAGAGGGAGGAGGAGGAAGATGGAGAGGAAGAAGAGGATGAAGAAGAAGAAGAAGAAGAAGAGGAAGAGGAAGAAGAGGAAGACGAACAAGAACAAGAAAAAAAAAAAAAAAAAAAAAAAAAAAAAAAAAAAAAAAAAAAAAAAGAGGAAGCTTCTTCCTCCTACTCACCTCTATTGGTGGCTTGCAGGTGGAGTCTCAACCTTGATGCTCACTCCCTGGCTATGGCTTCCACCCTCCTCAAACTCATCTCCTCCTCCTCTATCACCTTCTCCTTAAGCTATGGCAGACCTCTCTTGCTTTGGCTATGGAGTCCTTCCCTCTAGGAGGACTAATGGGACTCCTTCTAGCCTCCCCTTCTCTCTCACAGCCTGGGGGCTATGGCGGACCACCTTCCTCACTACTACCAGCCACGAGGGCCTCCTCCTCTAGCCTTCCACCATCACCAAGCTCCAAACTAGCAGTGGTTCCCCTCCTCTCACTTCCAAGTGAGTAGAGCTCTCTCACGGGCTCATTTGGGCAGCATGGGCTCCTCTCATGCAAATGTGGGAGTGGCAGACTGAACTCCCAGCTTATGTAGGCTGAAACTGGTACACCGCCCAGCCTATGAGCCTCTCCATGTGCCTCAAAGAGAACCGAGGTACCCTCAAGGCAATTTTTCACCACTAGGCCCTTCCGGGGGTACCCGAGCCTTATTTTGGCCAGGTACATGCAGCCCGAGTGGTTGGTACCAACTCAGACTACCCCTTGGCCTCCCTTGGCCTCTTTTCAGTTTCAAAAATGTTGTTTCATAGGGTCCCCATGCCCAAGGGGCAGCCTTACTTGAAAAACAAGGGCCTAGAGGCCCATTTCCTTGACTTTTCTGATCTTGGCCTCTTTTTTAGTAGGCCGTTGCATTTTTCCAAGTGGCGGTGCAACTTCAGCCTTGGATCTGGATAAGATCCAAGGTTCACAATATTCCGGGCTGCCCCATGGTAGCCCTTGCCTCAATTTAGGGCCCCAAAGTCCACATTCTCAATTTTTGATGCATCCAGCTCTCCTTTTGGGCCAAATGCACAATTTTGTCCTCTTCCCTCTTTTGTTTCTTTCCTTTTTGGGTTGCCACCTCATTCTGGAGCTAGCCGTTTTGTGCTGGCCCACAAAAAACGGCTAAATCCTCTCCACCATGAGATCTGATCTCAGATCCATGGTCCAAAAGAAAACCGACCAACTCACTTTTGCATTTTCCCTCAATTTTCCCTTTTTAATTTAGATATTGTAGAGATAATGCCCCAAGGGTCATATCTCTGCAATCCGGACTGCCCTCTTTGAATCTAGGAGGGATGAGGTCATCGTAGGGACCTGCCAGTCCCTACTGCAGCAGTCCCAATAGGCCGGCATATTTCCCTCCACTCTTTTCTCCCTTTTTGTCTCATTCTCCCTCCATCTTCTTCCAATTTTCTCTCTTTTTCTTTTATTTCAGTTGCGACACGTGTCAAACAACTGTGCATTCTATTTCTAGTCTTTAGAACCCCATTCAAGGCCAGATTCACAGCAACTACTAGGCCGTTATATCACGGATTGCAGCAATGGCACCCCCACCCTCCTAGGGGGCTTCATTTTGCTCCTGTTATTTCTGATTTTGGGCCCCCTTGCTCCGATTTTCTCCGGACAACCATTTTCTCATGTGGAGCCCCTTGAGGCTCTACTTTCTCATGCCTAGCTGATCCGAGATATCTCGGACTGCTGGGCAGGCCCCCTACCACTATTATTTCTCCTACCTTCTTCCCGTGGCTCTTCCCAATCGCCCCCACTAGTGCTTGCACTAGTGGTGCTAATATTTTCCACCGTCTAGGTCCCCGATCTCGACGGCGCCGTCCGCTCGCATCATCATTTATTTTTCTGCACTTAGCTCACGACTTTCCTCGGGACAACCCAAGTCCCCGCCACTTCCCATGTACTAATTCCGTTTTCTTGTCCCGCCGGCAGTCCCCCCGACGCATGTCCCATTTTTGATTTTTATTATTTGGGCCCACTCGGTCCCCGACAGAATCCCGAACGACGTCCCATTTTTATTGTTGGGACCCCCTCGCCGTTGGGGTTTCCAGCACTCCTCCCTTAGGTGCTTCTCCTGTGCCGAATTTTTCTTGGCCGCGAGATCTCATCTTGCGGCCGCCATTTACCGTCTCCACTTGCCTCATGCCGCAATCACTTTTTTCTAGTCCTCCGGACTTGGCGTGGCTCATTTTCCCTTAGTCTAGGCATCCCTATGCAGTCAGTTATTTCTCGGACCGCATCCATGTTCCTTTCCCTAGTCCCACACCCCTACACCTTGCCCGACACTAGGGAGAAATAAAGCGCTAGACTCCCAAGTGCATTCAGACTCAATATTGGCTCCAGACGCTTCTAGGACATGCGTCTCCCCTCCCTTATGCAGTCTGTTGCAACTTGGACTACAATAGGGGTCAATTTCCTAGCCTCAATGCCCCACAACCAGTCCCTACTTGAAAGAAAAGGAAACGGCTAACTCCCGGATGCATCCGGACTTGATTTTGGCTCCGGATGTATCCAAAACATGTGTTTCTCCTCCCCTATGCAATCCGTCCCCGAGCAAATTATCGTTTCTCCTATACTCGGGGATAAAAAGGGAAAAAAAAAAGTGAAAATGTTTTCTCCGGGAATCCTCGGGGTGTCCTTGGGCTACAACCATTTTGTGGCCTTCCCCAAGGTACCTCCCGAGGTCCCTCGGAGGTCACAGATCCGTGATAATCGGAGTGGCAAGGGCACCCATCATCGGCAAGAATTTTTTGTCGGCTGGTCCGTTGGAGTACCTACCGGCCACCGCACGGACATCTTGGGTCGTCAATGTTCAGCTTCCGGGATCGTTACGCCAACGGTAATCGTTGGTGGTCGGGTGGCCTCCACGAACGTCTTCAACCTGTGTTCTCCCTCGCAGTGCGTGCCACCAAACAGAAAGGGTTTCAACGGTCAACAAAATTTAATATTTTAGCCGACCCTTCGTTCAATTCGCCACTGTACTCAGCAACGTAAAACGTTAGAGGGCATTTGTGGGATGCTGCGGTATGTTGTTTGCGACCCTCTTCGTCACCGATTGGTGGATATGTACTGGCGTCGTGTAGTTACTGCCCTTCCCTACGTGTCGTTCATGGCCGACGTCTTTCGAAGGCTGCTGCTGCTGCTCCTGATAATCATTTTGTTTGTCCTTCTAATCGTCTTCCACGTCTGCATCCTCGGCAGGCTGTCTGGACGCACACGCAAGAGGCACCTGCAAAGAAGGGCATCATCATGGACGGACGATAGGGGAAGAGCAGGTCTTCGGTGAACCACTCCATGAGCCACCGTGCAGACTACGTCCCGGCTCGCAGTGCAAGGGCGTACGATCTGTTAGAGTGTGTGTGTCGTATCCCATACTCCCTTCATCGTCGCCGTTCGGTGGATCTTCACCGCCGTCGTGGAATAACGGCCCTGTCGTACGTGTCATTGATAGTCGATCTCTATTGAAGGTTGCCACTACTGCTCCTAGTCACAATTTTGCTTGTCATGGTCCTCCTGTTCCACGTGTCCATCCTCTATCGTTGATGGTCGGCCTCTATCAAAGGCCTCCACCAGAGAAGACAAGGGATCGACACCGACTGCAGTCAACATCGACATCGACAGTGCGTCCCGCGGGCATTCGTCCACACTGGATGCAATCGCCATCCCCCTAAAGACACGTGGCGACATACATAGCTTCTCCCAGAAGTACTCCTCCGTCACATCATCGCATTGCCTGAGATCCGCCCACGCCCCCCCCCGTCAATCGTGGAAAAACATTGCAACCCATGGCGCAGCAAACCTGAACTACAGCCTCGAAGATGGCCATGGTATCCAGCCCTTCGACCAAGACTTGATGAAGCATCTTCCTCCTCCAAGCGTGGATTTGTGCTCTCATTCTGCCCAATGCCCTCTCCTGCTGACAATGAAAGAGCATGGTCGTCACGGCCACCTCCACGACCGTCTTCTCGATCGTCGTCAACTTCACACGTCCATCATCGCTGCTGCCCTCCATCGGCACGTGTATTGCAATGCTCATGAACCACGAAAATACAACAGCTTACCAACTCGCCACGACCACGGTAACCTCAGCACCAAGTCGCCGACGACGTTCCCCGCGTGTGCTCGACTCCACACATATGCGCAGCGGCAGGAGGAGGCGATGGCGATGGACCTTCGCGGGGCGCTCATAAATTCGTAATGACTTACGAAGACTCCACTGCGCCACTGCAAATGCCTGTTTCCACCGTCGCCAATATGGACGCCACCTGCCCCGCGTCACTGTTGTGAAGTCCAGCACCCAATTTGAAATTTGATATTCGAACGGGGAGGTCCATTGCTTTTTAAGGGGTTCCTTTTTTTCCCGTCGCCGGCGCCTTTCAAAATTTCCCGCCTTCGGCAGCTGGACCACAACGTTGCGAGACAGACATCACCCAATGGACCAAGGCATTGCTCCCCCAGTGGCCGACTATAATATTATGAAAATCGCTACTGGGGGCCAAAAGGAATCATCCTTGGGAGACCACCCCAAAGATAGGTGGAACGACGGCGGGAATTTCCTTCAAAACGCTGAAGGAAACTTCCTTCGGCCCCGAGGACGCCCCAAGGAGTGTCGAAGGAGCCCCCAAGCATGAACCAAATATCTCCCACAACAGTCTAACAGAGAGTGGGTGCTACACGTTAAGAAATTACAGAATTCCAAGGATGTCGAGCTGTGGTGACATGGCCCCCAATACAACAGACACGCAACCATTAGGTTGCACGAAAGACTGGCAAAAACAGTGGATTGACAACGAGACCAAAACAGGACCTAAACAAACGAAAACGGTTGGGAACACACATACACATGCCACATTTCCTTCCCCCCCCATCGGTTTCCCTCTGCTCTGTTCCCCCCCAGTGCACCAGAGTGATATAGCCATGGAGACAAGCTGACGGAAGGGTTACTGTTACATACTACATTCCACACGGGCCGTTTCAGGCCCGACGACTAGGCTGAGGGGTACCGAGGGCCCGGACGCAATAATCCAGGCCACGCAAGCCCAAAGGCCGGACCTTTTAGGCCACCCCTTTGGCCTTGGGCAACCGGTTCTAGACCAGGCCCAGCAGGCCCTGGGCGGGAAAAAGGCAAACGTTCCGTTTGGACCAGGCCGCCATTCAGGCAGCCTGCTTCCCGAAAACCGGTCCGACCTGAACCATGGATCGGACGATAGATCTGACGGTTCAGATCGCAGGCCATCGTGGGAAGCAGAGGCCGAACTGGCCGCCGGCCGGTATTTAGGCCCAGCCAACGGCCATTTCGGGACAGAGAGAGAGGACGACAGCAGTTGAGGAACGCTGCGCTAATCTTGGTTTAGCGCAGCTCCAAGCACAGCAGCGCTGATTAGCGCTGAGTGACGGCTAGAGGTGGCAGACGGACACTTACCGGCTTACCTGCGCAGCGCCATAGCTCCAGGTTGAAGCTGCGGGTCTTCAACAGTTCCAAGGCGCCAGCCTGCATCTGCAGGTAGGAGCCTGGGCGCTGACTCACCACCTCCTTTCCTACTCTGTCCCTCTCGGATCTCTTCTTCTTCCTCTTCTCCTCCTTCTCCTTCTTCTTCTTCTTCTTCTTCTTCTTCTTCAGACTGGAGACTTTGATACGAGTTGGACAGAGATCAGTGATTGGACTTCGGTGGTAGGAGACTGTGATACTTACCGGATTCGAGACATTGGAGATAGTTGGGATTGATACCAGGCGGCATCACAGATTGGACACCGGTTACATTAGGATTCTGTACCTCCGACATTGGTGACTTATTGCCCACGACATTCTTTGTTCGGTGACATTTTGGGCTACCATATCGGTGACCTTCTGGATTCTATCTCGGTGACATCTGGCGCTGCCTATACCTCCCACCTCCATCGTCTCTCCTCCCGCCATTCATCCGTGTATGATTGTACGGGGCCTGAAGCATCGTCTATGATTGGCTTCAGACCCCACCATCTCACGATTGCTTGTGTGGTGAGTGATGTCTGGGTGAGTTCAGTCCATGTGAGTCAGTCCATTTCTCAGACTTCCACTGTATACATGCTCATCCTATATTGGTTGATCTTTGGTTTTGCCCATACTTGGTGAAGTATTCACGAGTATGCAACGGTCCTTTGGAGACGAACTGAAGGGTTCCAGCTCTCACTTACTTCATTGCCCCAGACACACAGCAACGGGTCATTATAGCTGTGTATTTAGTACTGTGAGGAATATGCCCTCACAGGACCCTAGCCAACATGCACATGAACTGGGCTGTGGCCCCCAGCAAGCCTCGTGCCCGCCCTAAGTGAAGGCGGGCCTGAATATCCAAAGAGGCCCTTATCTCAGCATTTTCCAATGTGGGTATCAGACAGTTGCAGCACACCAGTTGGTTGAAGTGCAACGTGAGCCTCTCTCTGGACTCCTTCCAGAAACAGCAGCTGCGTCAAGCAGTTGAGCCCAGGGCCGGGTGGTTGCGCCCTGGGTACACGCAGTGTGAGGCCGGCACATCGCGAAGTGGCCGTGGGCGAATCAGAAAGCAGCATTGTCGTCACAGAGGCCCAATGAGCCAATGAGAAGACGGCAAACACTTGGAGCCTGGAGGCTCCCTGGACGTGGCCAACCAGAAAGGGCCCAGGCCCCAACAACTGTCAGACAGGGCCTGGACGCAGACACTGGGGCCAGACTGGAAGCTACTGGGAGCTTCCTCAGCCAGGCCCACACAGCCAAACAGAGGCTGCGACTTCCATATAGGAAGGTCGCTGGCCAGAGGCTGGGTATTCTGGCCTATGCAGGCAATGCGGACACGCTGCTGCGTTGCTACACAAGTGTCTGCATGCTCGGGCGCACACGGGCGCTGCAGGGCAGTGGGCACACGGCAGCCATAGCCGGGCTGCCGGGGCGCATGCGGGTGATGGGCAGAGGTGGTCTTCGGGTACGAGGCGCATGAGTGGGTGGTCAAGGTCTGATGAGGGGAGGAGAGACAACGTACCTGGTATATGTGGAGGGCCGGCATTGGTGTTGACTTTATGTACATTGGTCTTCAACGTCGGAAGTGATCCTGTTGCACGAATGTAGATAGGCTACATGGGCTCAGTAGAGTAGGCTGGGCGCTGGGTGCCAGACAGAGATGAGCAACATTGGATACTGTGTTGGTGGGGCCTGAGGGCGATAACATTGACACAAGAGTTCACTGCTTTGCTCTTATTTGGATGGAATCTTGGTGCATTTGAGCTCTCTGCTTGGTACATGACTATCTGGACTTCTGCGTGGTTTTGCAACTTGTATTTCTGTCTATCGCTCTCGCTCATATTCCTTGCAGTACGATTTTCAGGGAAAATACAGATATAATCACCAGGCAGGAAAACAAAGGTAAGCTTCAGGCCAGTGTGCCGTCTATACTACCCTATAGTCATCCCAAAACACGATGCACTCAACCATATGCAGCAAACACACTCTCAAAATCTTGTGCAGCTCCCTATGCTCTGGAAAATGTGTTTACTCAAAAGCAAAGGCATGGGGAAGAAGGGGGGGGATTGGCAAACAAAAAGAAGAAGCGGAAAAAAAGGAGGGAAAAAAAATGGGCACTCTTGTCATCTTTTCATTTCACACCTTACCACAGCACACACGGAAAAGAGCAGAACTGAAGTTGAAACATGAAAATAGAAAACGGAACATCTGTGTGAAACGCCTTCAACTGCTTTCTAATCGACACCCAAACGAGCGCTCCCCACCCGCCCCTTCTTTAAAATAAAATAAAAAATAATAAAAAAAACAAAGACGTTAAAGAATTGTGTCAAAAGTCTTTTTTTGTGTGTTCAGTTCCGAGACCACAAGCTGCACGCGCAGGAGCTAACCAACACCGTGACCAGAAAACATCCACAAACCGGTAAGGAGGCAAGAAGGGGAGAGTCAATCCAAAAAATTCCGCACAGAATTGTCAGTAGAGTCAGTAGACACAAAACAGATGGTTTTCTGCACATCCCAAGTTTCCCGTACGAATGCGCAATACTCATTTTAAATTTTAATAAAGAAAAAAACAGAAAAAGAAAACACAAAGGTTTGAGGGCTCTATTGATGGATAACTAAAACATAGCGTACCAGCAGGAGGAAATTTTGATGCAGGCGTAGCTTGTGGAAACGCCCATGAGAGGTTGCTACTTTTCTCATTCCCATCCCTGCTCGTCCTTCTCTCATCAGGGAATATCTGTGTGAAATGAAACGTAGGTGATATCTCTAAACCCTCTCCAGCTCTTCCTGCTCTCAGAATGACAACCATCATCACATCCAAAAAAACAAAGCCAACAAAAAATTAGCAAAGAAATGATGAAAAATGATTCAAAATCATGAAACTTAAAATAGAAATTTATTCAAAATCATGAAACTTAAAATAGAAATTTATCTCATAAAATTGTCTCTTCAACCAATGACATCCATTATTATATCTTACCTCAAGTGGAAGGATCACGACTGCCAGTGCACACAATCTGTGCCCGGGGTCCCCCAAAATAGGCCTTAGGCTGTAGAGTCCGGTAGGTTCCAGTAGGCATTAGGTCCTCGTCTGTAGGTAGGCCCTGAGACGACACAGGCCTAGACTAAACCGGTAGGCCCGGTCCAAAATCGGCTCCTGTTGCCCAAAAATAAGTCTCAGGCCCTGAGTCCCAGTCGCAGCAACATTTCAGGAGATGTACCTGTACCAGGCCAGGCAAAAAGTGAGCTATCGGCCCGTTACCTGAGGCTGAAAGGCTGAAAGGGCGAAGCAGCACTATAAATTCAGACGGGGAGTCCAGTCCAGGGGCTCATTCATTCGTGAGTGAAGTGGAAGCGCTGCTTGGCGACTTGTGCTGTGTCGCATTGGGGGGCGTAGGTGCTGGAGGTCTGCAGAGCGCCTGGAGAAGAAGAGGGCCTGGGGAAGGAGAAGGCCTGGCGGCCATAAGGGCAAAGCAGCACTATAAATTCAGATGGGGAGTCCAGTCCAGGGGCTCATTGACTCGCGAGCAAAGTGGAAGCGCTGCTTGGCGACTTGTGCGTGTTGCATTGGGGAGATAGGTGCTGGAGGTCTGAAGAGCGCCTGGAGAAAAAGAGGGCCTAGGGAAGGAGAAGGCCTGGCGGCCATAGCCGGCCACAGTAGTTCAGTGTAGGATATTCACGTATATCAAGTAATGAGTGGTAGAGAGAGAGAGACAGACGAAGAGAGAGAGGGAGTACAGTTCACCTATGTGTGGAGAGCCTTCTGCTGTGCGTTGAGTTGTGTTAAGGACTGGCACTGAGCGCCTGAAGACAGAATCTATGTTGTAACTTTCTTCAAGTGTGGCACTTATGATAATTTCGAGTTTTCAGAGTTTGGTGCGCTCTCTCTCATCATTGCATGTGTGCGTATAAGTGAAATCAAGTCAGGATCATTTCATTGGTATTGGAGCTGGTTGCTGTTATTCTGCGCTGAAGACTGGTTGCTTGAAAGTGAAAAGTTAGCCGCTGTATCTCTCCAAGAAGATTGAGGACCATCCAGATAAGGAGGAGGTGATTCAAAGTGGGAGGCAGCAGGAGAAAGGCCGGCGGGCAGAGAGAATGATAAGAAAAGAAAAGATAGAGAAGGAGATGCAATGAACCCAGATCGTGAAGACACTCGTCAACAATGCAAGCCCAGATGAATATCAGACTGCTGATGATTACCAATAATCAGAATCGTGTCCAGATAGAATGAGATGGGATAATCATACACAGACGAAGGAGAGAGGAGGGAGACTAGACAAAGGAGAGGAATAAAGTACAAGACCCACTCCTGCTTCGGGCTCACTCCTCGTTCACCACCTCAAGTAATCAATAGTCTGAACGCATATCTGAAGTCCTACTACAATGTGCCACGTGGAACGTCTAATCAGTCTCTCATCAGCACTGGAGCAATGTCTACATGAAGACAACCAGGTAAGTATCCACGATCTCTCCACAGTCCTGATCTCCTCGTGAGTGACGATGAATCAGAACAGCAGTGCCGGTCACATAGTCCCAGCCATAGAACACGTGGCAGTAGCCACGTTAGCAGCAACGCGTGGCAGCTGCCACATCAGCATGCCTTGAAGAGAATAGCCAGCCAGCCACCATGCCGAGCTAGCAGCGCGTCACCGCAATCTCCCAAATGCCAGCACAAAGCCAGCGTCCACCAGCGGCGCAGCGTCGAGCCAGCGTCGCGTCGTCAATGAAGTCAGCATTGACGCAAGACAGAATGAATGTCAAAGCCAGGAAGTCAGCGCTTATGTAGCGTTGACGCGGGGTCTGGAGCCCAAATGCGTCCAGATCTCAATGCAAACGAGGGCCCAGATTGGTCTGAAACGGAATTCCTTCCGGCCTGGATGCTGTCTGGGTACCTGCACACAACAAGTGAGTGTATCCAACCAAGGGCCTGGGCGCGGTACCTTTGACTCTACAGTTGACTTTGACCCTTGACTTTCCAGTGTGCAGCGTTTGGACACACAGACAAACGCAGCAGACTCAGGCCTGGGCGTGTCTTGGTCACACAGCCCAGTGCAGACCGACTCAG
The DNA here is from genome assembly GCA_003427395.1 of Chara braunii. Classification (NCBI taxonomy): domain Eukaryota; kingdom Viridiplantae; phylum Streptophyta; class Charophyceae; order Charales; family Characeae; genus Chara; species Chara braunii. The sequence continues at coordinate 6,601,681 of BFEA01000010.1, read as the reverse complement.
GTCTGCGTGGCCTGGGGCTGAGTTCTGGGCCCCAGGCTACTTCTGAACAGGGTTACTGCATTCCTGCCGGCCCATTTTCGAGTTCCACCGCAGAAATATTTAAGACTTTAACGCTCGTTCATAAGTAGCGACAATATCAGGAGCAGTTTCAAGTAGTTCTCGTTTACTAAACCATATGTGCTCAGATGGTGCCTGGGACTTAAAACGTACCTTGAACTGCTTCTGAGGCCGTCCACGTCCTCCCGTAGAAAAGTAACCATGTGCTATGATTTTGTCTACCTCATATCTGCCTTCCATAGATGGTGGAATCATAGAGGGTCTGTTTGGATATTCATTCCCTTCTACATAGGGCAACAGTTTGGAGTCTTTGGACGCGTGAAAGACAGGATATGTTTTGAGATGAGGGGGAATATCAATGCGATAAGACGGTCCCTCTGCATCTCCAATTACCTTGAGAACTTCCCAGGGTTCAAAATAGATAGGAAGCAATTTCTGGGACACATCTTTCTCTAGTGAAAACTCTTTAGATTTTACCCAAACCAGATCACCCTCTTTGAATGTAAACGGTCAACGGTGCTTGTTGGCTTGTTCAATCATCCGTAGTTGAGCTTTCCTTAGATTATCTTTAACTTTCGGAATGTCCTCCTGGAACGATATTGCATATTCTCGGGTCCCTGGGGGCAACCTAAGGAACTGGTCCCGGTTTAGTACATCAATGAGACGTTTAGGTTTCCACCCTTTATGAAGTGCATTCGGTGTTTGTCATGTGGAAGTATGAACACTGTTGTTATATGCACTCGCAATTTCGGGTAAGTTCTCGTCCCAATCCATCTGATCGGGTCTAACATACATGCGCAAAAGCTGCTGGCACAGACGGTTTATCTGTTCAGTCTGGCCATTCGTTTCGGGATGGTTCCCTGATGACATGGTCAGCCGCGTGCCATAAGCTTCCATCAGTTTTTGCCATGGCAGACTAGTGAACCTGACATCTTGATCAGACACAATGGATTTAGGGAGCCCATACTCAGTGACCCATCGCATCTGAAACTTATGAATGACAAGTTCAGTACGCGCTTCTGCTGGTAAGGGAACAAACATAGCGTATTTAGATAAACGGTCTACAATTACCATCACTTGACTATTACCATTGCGACTTTTAACCAGACTGATGAAGTCAATTGAGATAGACTCACCTGGTTCGCTTGGTATAGGTAATGGCTTGAGAAATCCAAGAGGATTCTCGTGCGACGACTTGTTTCTCTGACACACTAAACAGGTACGAACATACGTTAGTACATCTTCTTTAAGTCCCTTCCATCTAAAACGTTCTCTGACTTCAGCATATGTTTTCTTGAAACCAAAATGACGCTCTGAATCGTGACATTCCCCAATCAACAGACTCTTAATCTCTTCCTTATGAGGTATACACAATTTTTGTTCGGTTTGGTCAATCAAGAACAACAACCCATCAGTCAGTCTATAGTTGGGTAGTTGGGACGGATCTCATACAAGGATATCCATGATTGGTTTCCAGATAGGATCAGTAGCATATCCTTGGCGAATTTGGTCTTTCAGGTCATTCCCAACATCCAAGTAAGAGACAATTGCACGAAAGAAATCATTGCGTCGGGACAAAGCATCTGCAACCACATTAGACTTACCTTTGATAGTCTTAAGTTCAAAGTCAAAGGTGTCAATGAATGCAGACCATCTTACCAACTTGTCAGAGAGTCTGGACTATGTTTTTATCCACTTTAGTGTTGAGTGGTCTGAGTACACAGTAAAGTGTCTCCCTGACAGGTAGTGCCTCCATGTGTCCAACGCACAGACTAAGGCATAGAGTTCTCTTTCATACGTGGAGTTGGCGACTTTGTCACACGGCTGTCGTTTAGACATAAATTATATGGGCCTATAGCCCTTGCCGTCATCTTGTTGGAGAACAACGTCAATTCCAAACTGACTTGCGTCAGTGGTGACAATGAAAGGCAAAGACGGGTCAACAATCTTAAGGACAGGGTAGTGAGTCTGTGCATACTTCAATTTCCGAAAGGAAGACTCACAGACCTTATCCCACAACCAAATAGTTTCTTTCTTTAACAATCTTCGCATTGGTGCAGCAATCAGTGAGAAGTTTCTGACAAACTTCCTATAATAACTAGCTAGACCAAGGAAAGATCGCAGTTCAGTAATAGACTTAGGTTGTGGCCAATCTCTAATTGCTGATATCTTTTTCTCTTCCGGCCTAACCCTCTTCGTTTATTATGTGTCCTAGGTATAATACTTCAGACTTGGCAAACTCAGACTTCTTTGAGTTAATCTTAAAGTTGCCCTCACGCAACTTTTCTAGCACCAGACGAAGGTGCTTCTCATGATCCTCTAGTGTTTTACTATACACTAGAATATCATTGAGATAGACAATGACAAACTTATCCAACCATTGACGAAACACATTAACCTTTGAAAAGTGGCAAGGGCATTTGTTCATCCAAAGGGCATTACCACGAACTCATAGTGGTCATACCTGGTCCGGAAAGCGGTCTTATGCTGATTGGAGGGTTCCACCTCGATCTGGTGATACCCAGATTTCAAGTCGATTTTGCTGAAGTACTTGAATCCTTGTAAGTGGTCAAGTAAGTCGTCAATGCGAGGAAGTGGTTCAGCCTTCTGAACAGTGACGGCATTCAACCCTCTGTAATCTATACAGAGACGTAACTCACCTTCCTTCTTAGGTACAAACAAGACAGGGGCACCATAAGGAGAGGAGCTAGGGCGAATCCATTCTTTTTTTGTTAAGTCTTGCAGTTGTTTTCTTAATTCCTAAAGTTTCCTAGCAGACATTCGGTAGATAGGGCCCTTGGGAATCTTACTACCAGGAATAATCTCAATGGTGTGCTTAATTGCACGCTCATTTATTCCTGTTGGTTCAGTTTGTAGGTCTTTATACTCATCTAAGAGTTTCTCAATCGGAGGAGGATAGGAAGTAGAAGACTCACCTGCTTTCTTAACTAAGACCATCATTACTTCCTGTTCCAACCTTTTCTTTGAAACCATCGATCGAAATGCTGGATAATTCATACAACAGAAAGAGAGACTAGAATCAGAGCCAGACTTATGAAACAATTTGATTGGTTTCAAATCAGATTGTGCGTCACGCAATTGCACAATCTTTTCTTTAAACTTGATATCTGGGATGACTTCCTCGTGCAAGTCCATTCCCAGAATCAAGTCAAAAGGTACTCTTCTCTATGTTACGATCCTGGTCATTTCCCAAATGCAAATTCACAATGAAAGACAATGTCACCTAATTGCGAAAGAAATGAAAACACTTGCAAAGAGATAGAGACCAGAGGAGAGAGAAAGAAGAAGAAGAAGAAGAGGAAGAAGAAGAAGAAGATATGAATCAGCAAGACCAATGACAATTCCTCCTTCTCTCTCACCCTTCCTCTTCCTCCTTCAATTCGCCAATCTTATTCTTCTCTCAATAATAATAATCACAATGAATGGATGAACCAGAATCAATATCCGAAGTTCCCTCTTACTGCTGACTCAACAACAACAACAACAACAAGTTCACCATAGCTATGGCTTCCCTCCTTCTACCTCTTCACACATGCATGGGCTATGGCGGACTACGGAGGGGCTTGCCCTCCTGTGCAAAGGACAACCCAAAGCAGCTATGGCGCTGCACCCCTGTCCAAAGGACAACCCAAAGCAGGTATGCTGCTGCTACTGACTAGTCCGCCCTGCCAAGCTCTGCCTCGAGCTTCCTTGGTGCAGCACTACCCCAACTGGGGCCTTCCAGATGCAGCGCCGAACAAGGTGATGAAGATGGTGTCTACCATAGCCAGGTAAGTGCCTCGCCACTCTCCTCCTTCGCCCCCTTCTTCCTCCTCCTCAAGTTGGACTGCTCGCCATAGTCAGGCTGAGCTCCAGCTGCCCTTCACCTCCAAGCAGCGCTGTATCAGCCAGCGCTGCGCTCCAGCAGCATGTCGCCAATCCTTGCATACCGCAAATGAGGAGGAGCTACTTGCTCCTCCAAAAGATATAGCGGCCTATTGGCCTCCTGGGCGGTGACTTCCTAGGCCGAGCGGCCTCCCAACAACCGGTACCTCCTCCCTTTCGGAGGGAAACATCATTGCAGTCTCTGCTAACCTCCGGACAGGCCTTAGACCTGGGCTACTTGGATTGGTACCGGCCTACCTCTAGCCTACTGCTACTGGGCCTCTAAAAATGCCAACTTTTTGTCTTCTTCTGCTCGGCCTCCTTCAGTGGTACCGGCCTACCTGCTACTTGAGTGTTTTTCCCCTCTGCTCTAAGTGTTGCGGGCCTACCCCCCGCTACTCGTGTGTTTTCCCCCTTGCAACCCTTCACAGTCACGGCCACAGGTAAGTACCGGCAGGGAGGGCCTTTCAACCAACAAGTACCCTTGCGGGTCGCACACACACTCAGGCGACAAGCACTCAGACAGGCATGCAAACCAGCAGGCACGCACACATACACAGACATGGAAATCACAACAGAATGCGTGAATTTCAGCAAGGCATTAATTCCAGCGGCAAATCCCATAAATCAGCAGTGTTCTCAGTCTGTGTTTTTGGCGGGTCATTACATCTACAAGGAAGGATACCTCGTGAAAAATTTTCTTCCCTTCCTTGGTGTGAGATCGACATTTGACACGATCAACACATTGCGAGATAGTGATTGTGCGTTTGTCAGCGAGAATAGACGTGATAGGTCAAGAGAAATTTTTTACCTTCATTCCGATATGCAACTTGCAAATTGCCTTCTCGGATACGTAGGATCGCGTTGATCCTGAGTCCAATAGTGCACCTACACGTGTATGTGCAATCTCTATATCCCCGAGTAATAGGTCACCATTAGACTTTTAAATTTCTTAGCCCACGAGCTTCGTAATGCTAGCAACTCGTTACCAAGCTCGTCAAGAGAGTCGTCCAGAGAGACAGTACATAAGACAGGTTCAGGGTGTTCTGGACGATGGGCCGAAGAAGAACCATCCTCTGCCATGCGAGTCAAGGGGTTGGAAGGGGTCGTAGGCGCCTTACCTTCATCTTGGTCCAAACCCTCAGACTCAATGGGAGCAAATGCTACTCCTACTGGCGGCTCGCTTTTGGGTTGCGGATTAGTGGGCACCACGCAATCACATGACCTGGGTACCACACTTTAGTCATTGCACGTTATCCATCCGTTCTTGCCAAGTTTCTTGTGTCATCCCCATCTTTTCCCATGGCTTCCGGACCGCAATTCCGGGATGCTCAGGAAACGAGCGTGGTTTTTTCTTCTTCATTACTGGCGGTCGTGGTCCTCCCTTGTTGACCACGACAGCAGTGACTTCCCCCTTCCCGAAATCACTGCTGCTTGCCACACCCTCGGCCTCCAATGGCCACTTCTCCATAGTATTGTCGTCAAAGACGACGAGGGTGTGGTCCTGGCATTTTTGGCGTCGAAGTATCCGCTTTCTTGCACCTGCACCACCACCATACTTCACAACAGACGCATACAAATTTTTAACCTGAGAAGTCATTTGCTCTCGTTGGAGAGTCAGATCACGAAACTGCCTGTAATTGTACTTGTCGGACTTTGACTCTGCCACAAGTTGTCCACGGATAAGCTCGGGCAGAGCACGGGAATAAATATACAAGATTGTCTTGCAGGTTCAGTCCAGGAACCTTCAGCAACCAATCAACTTCCCTAGACAAGGCTGCTACCGAGGTCCAATGTTTTTGTCAAATGGTAGTGAGCTGATTAAAGGCCTTGTCGGTCGTTGTCTTATCTAGGAAACGTTCCTTGATCTTGCCAAGGAACTGCTTCAGATTCAAGGTTGCAGCCCACTCCCCAATGTCATCGAACCCCGCTGCGTTGGCTTCGGCCAATACTCATTCCTTTGCTTCCCCCCCAAGACAAGAAGTAGAGAAAGCAACTTAAGACTCGGGTTCAACAGGGGCCATACTGCAGTACGTCTGAATTTTGACAATCCACAACAATAAATTTTCGTATTTCTTGTTGCAGAATGTAAAAGGCAATTTCATTTTGACTTTCTCTTTTCTTTTCGGTTTCTCAGGTTGTGTGGTGTGGTCCTTTTTCTCGTTTGGAGACTTCGGGGGACTCGAAGGTTCTCCTTTCTTCTCTTCCGGTTTCTTCTCTTCCGGTTTCTTCTGTTCCGGTTTTCGAGTTTCTACTTTAAGAGACTTCATGGCATCTCCTAATAATTTCGTTGGTTTTTCTTTTTCAATTTTGACTTCCTCAACCACATGGTGCTTTCCTTTGACCAGATTTGTGATTGTCCGTAGTCCTGCGGCCACATCATCAATTTGTGTCTGCATCTGTTCACCATACTGATCAATTTTCATTTCAAGGCGGGCAAGGTAAGTCACAAGCTGAGCCAAAGAAATTTCCTGCTCTTCCCCTTCGGTCTTGACAACAGTTTGTCTGATTTCTTTAATTTTCTGTTCTTGCTGTTCACTCTTTTTCTTCCGTAATTCTTCTTTCTTTTTCTTCTCTTTCTCCAGTGCTTCTTCTAACTGTTTGATATTTTCATCCACAGTCTCTTCAGACACAGTTATTTATTTCTCTTCTTTCTGATCTGCAATCTTCCTAAGCTGCTCAATGACATACTCATCAAATGTCTGTCGACACTTGATTAATACATCCTGAATCTGTATGATGTCGGTGCCTAGTTTAGCCTGTTCTATAGCAGCTCGTGCTGCTGTCAAATGAAACTTGTCTCGCACGTATGCCTCGACTTCGACACCTGCACCACGAACATCAGAAATCAATTGGTCTAAGCGGACATTCAAAACCTTCTTCCGCTCTTCCACTTGACGTCTGGTTCTAAGGCCAGGGGTCTCCTCATCAATACTGAAGATGAGTGAGGCTGGATAGAAGAGAAAGGGAATAAATTGTTTGAGCACTGACAATTTCAAACAATTCCAGAAAGAAGACATCGTGATATACGTCTGCCGCACAATAAATAATCAAAGAACAATAATAAATTATACGACCGCACCTACGACAGCAAGAATTTTAATCAACCTAAAAAAATATATATACAATTATTTTATTTTTAACTACTGTTCTTTTGTCTGTGTGATGACCTACTCGAGAGTGTACAGGTACCACTTCAGGCCCGTGTGATCAGATACAACACACAAGTACGCATAGCACCACAACACAGCAAACGACAACATAAGTATGCCAACAACAACAACAAACAATTTGTCAACACCCTTCTTCTTTCTGCCGAGTTATCCAGGTGTCAATGCGACGATGCACCCTCCTTGACAGCCGACACTACAGTTGTATAATCGGTTCAGTCACTTGTACCGTCGTCGCCTTCAAAACGCTTCTCTTACTTGGCAGAAATCATGCCTGCCACGTGTCATCCCTGGAGTGCCAACACAACAGATCCTTCCACGTCAGCACATCAATATCTAATCAACCAGCGGTGGGGATGCCACGTCAGCAAATGTGTACTCTGATCCTTCCCACGTGCCACTTCCACGCGTCACGTCGCGATACCGTCGTCGTTCCAGCCAGTCAAACAATGCCACGTTAGCCAAGGAGACCGATGCCACGTCAGCAGGTAGTCACCACCTCACGAAGACGGGTGTGCCACGTCAGCAATCAATCCTGTGTTTCCCCAAGGCCACGTCAGCATCTGCAGTAGGCCCTGTCGCGCGTCAGCAACATAAAAGTGCCACATCAGCAATCAAGCAACAAGGTCTTCAGACGCGACACAACATATGCCACGTCAGCAGGGGATCGCGATGCCACGTCACTATCGCGATCCAGGCTGGCGTGAGGTATCTCTAGGTCGCGGTCCCTACTGCCACGTCAGCAGCCTCGTTGGGATCTCCTCTCGCCAGTAACCCCGGCGGTGTCTTCTCGCCAGTGAAGTTTGTGCCACGTCAGCACCCCCGGCGTATCTCTTGCCATGTCATCATGTACTCAATAATCAGCGCACCTGAGAAGTCTGGTCTGCGCGACAAGGCATTAGCAACCTTGTTCTACTCCCCTTTGAGATACTGGGTCAAAGTCATATTGCTCAATCACTTCGATCCAACGCTTGAGAGCGTCAGAGAGTACCGGCTGGGTTCTCATCCATCTCACGGTCTCATGGTCAGTCCTGAGGATGAAGAACCTCCCAAGGAGATAGTGTCTCCAATGGGTAAGGGCCTTGTACACCGCATAGATTTCCTTCTCATAAGTGGACTTAGCCAACTTCTGAGACGGCATTTTCTTGGACATGTACTCTACTGGCCTCAACTTTGGCCCCTCCTGTTGCGCGAGCACGGCGCCAATGCCATATTGGTTGGCATCCGTGGTGACTATGAACGGTTTGTCAGGATCAGGAAGTTTCAAGACCTCATAGTGCGTCAACGCATGCTTCAGATGTCTGAAAGCAGCCTCGCACTCATCTGTCCACTCCCATGGGGTGTCAAGGTCATGTACTCATCTGTCCACTCCCATGGGGTCAGGTCAGTCAAAGGGGCGGCCACTATGCTATAGTTCTTAACGAAAGTCCTATAGTAGCCTGTCATTCCCAAGAAAGATCTCATCTCAGTCACAGACTGAGGACGTGGCCAACCATGAATGCTGGCCACCTTCGAGTCATCGGGTTTCAACCCTTCCGCAGAAATCTCATGACCCAAGTACAAGACACGGGTGCGGTCAAACTCGCACTTCTCACCGTTGATCTTGAACTTGTGCTGTCGCAGGAGACTGAGGACTTTATCCAAATGTGCAACGTGCTCCTCGACAGTCTAGCTAAAAATAAGTATGTCATCGAGGTACACGATGACAAACTTATCTAAGTAGTCATGGAATATCCGATTCATAGCGTGTTGAAAGGTGTCAGGCGCATTGCAAAGGCCGAAAGGCATCACCACAAACTCATACAGACCATACCTGGTCTGAAAAGCGGTTTTGTGTTGATCCTCGGGCCGGATTGCAATTTGATGGTACCCGGACTTCAGATCTATCTTGCTGAAGTATCGGCACCCTTGCACTCTATCTAGCAGATCGTCAATGCGCGGTAAGGGTTCTTTGTTCTTTACAGTGATGGCATTGAGGACCCTATAGTCAATGGACATCCTAAGAGTACCCTCCTTCTTCTTAGGCATGAATAGAACTGGAGACCCATAAGGAGAGACACTCGGCCGCATCCACCCCTTCTCTACGAGTTCCTTGAGTTGGCGGCGTAGCTCATCAAGCTCGCCTGGAGACATCCTACCCTTTGGAATACTAGACCCTGGGACAATCTCTATCGCAAGGACGACCTCCCTCTCAACAACCCCTATCGGCTCTTCAAATAGATCAGGGTACTTGGCAACTACTCCCTCTATCTCTGGCGGCATTTTCACCCGCTTGCCTGCAGCAGAGACATAAACTAAGTACATACCCTCCTCCTGATTTTGCTTATAATAGTTATAGAACGCGGCCGCACACATGCATCCATGGGACTCGATCAGACTACTAGCTTCGAACTTGGGTAATCTGGCGGTCCCTCCACTTGGCAAAGTGTGTTTGACCACTTTTCAGTCCCAGTCAAACTGGGGCCGGGCCGCAGAGAGGTAGTACATACCTAACAACATGTCCATGGGGAGTTCATCGCTCACTAGGAACGAGACGCGATGTCTCAAGTCCCCTCCCGCGTACGGGAAACAACACTCTACATCCTGGAGGTAGTCGTTAACTTCCATGCGTTGTTTGTTGGCACATGTCGACTCCACAGGTCGACTCAGGCACTACACTCACCCCTGTAAGCGCAATCTCTCAACGCACACGCGACTAATAAAGTTCCGAGTCGAGCAAGTGTCATAATAGGCCCCGGCTTTGCGGCCGCCAATGACTACTTCGCTGACGAACATCTCACCCTTCGGGGCTTTGACTAGTGTCGTCCAAGAAGCAAGCGGGTCTGATCAAGACCACTCTACCTCAAGCTCCTCTAAGGACTCAAACACATTCATCGAACAGAGGTTCGATGGGTCTGAATGTGTTTGCGGGACGACGCTGGAGTCAGTAGCTTGGGCCATCTCTCGAGATGGTGAGGGTGTCTCCACCACCTCGACCCTAGCAGGAACAACTACTATTCCTACTGGCCCGACGTGTTTCCCGGAGCACTGCCTGAAGTATTGGCAACGTTGCTACCAACGGATGAGAGGATCCCAACACTTGCCCCATCGTAGGCGGGATCTTTTTTGTCACCTTCTTATTGCGGCACTTGAATTGGTTGTGGCCATATTGACCACAACGAATACA
>BFEA01000010.1:6562953-6591213 GCA_003427395.1 Chara braunii | reverse complement strand
GAGCCTCCGCGGCGTCTACCGGTCGCCTTACCTTTTTGAGAAGCGGCAGCGACTACTCCACCCTCTGAAGCTTCTACGTTGCCCGCCTCTGAACCTACTCCCTCCTGGAAGTTGCCGTCCAACTCGATGGTTGAACCATTGTTGTCGACAAACATGATGCGACCCTTCGCCTTCTAGTTGGGAGGCAGTGTCTTCTTTCTCCTTCAAGGTCTAGGGCCACCTTGCTAAACGAAGGAAAGTTGTGCATGTTGATATTGGCCTCTTTTGCCAACTGATTCCTGAGAGGCTGTGAAAAGCATCTCAAGTATGAAGTCGGCAGGACCCGGGGTTCATAGCGCACCCCTGGGACACAGATCAGTCGCTCAACAGTGTCGGTAGCTTCCCTTACTGACTTAAACTGCCGCGTGTGCAGTGTCAGGATCGCATCAGTGGCCCTTTGGGCCTCTTGAGGATCATGCCACCTCTCTTCCACCATCTTTAGGAAGTCCTCCAATTTCTGGGAGGCCGCCCAAGCGCGGAAGTCATGACCATATCCATGGAGTTGCACTAGACCGCTCAACCATCTTGCTGCACTACCCTCTAGGTAGGAAGCAGCCACAAGCACTTCTTCATGTGGCAAGGTGAGTTTATACCTGACGTAGACCGGCACTGCCCTCAACCATGTGTCAAGGTCTGCGCCTCTCTTATCCGCTGTAAAAGGTTTGGGAGCGACGATGTCCGTCTTTGGAACCCACTCGGTTTGTCCCGGTCCCTGCATCACTCCGGGCTGTGGACCCGGTGACACAGGTTGTTGTGCCAGTTGCCGGGGCTGTGTGCCCTGTGGCTGCACAGGGCCCTGTGGCTGCACAGGGCCCTGTGGCTGCACAGGCTGCGAGACAGCAGGCTGCGTGGTGACTGCCACCTACGACGGACTTGGAGTGAACACTGTCTGTACAGGAACCTGTAAACTACTCCCTGCTGTTACCCCTCCTGACAGCGGCATGCCCAGGGAAACGATAGCAACCGTTGACGGGGCTACATATGGGGATACCCCTGTCACCAGTGGGACAGAAAAAGGAGGATATGGCACGGGCCAGGCACCAGGCCCGGCTGGTGATGGTGCTGCCTGAGCACGGCCTGCCAAAACGGCTAGGCTCTGTTGAATGTCCTGAAGGATGGTAGTTCGATGCTCCTGCATCTCTATTACACCTAGCAGGGCCCTCCTAACTACCTTCACATCATCATCCATGTGCGTCAGGTTCGTCATTTCTAACTCCTCTATGTCTGCCCCTCTCCGCTGCATCCTGGCTCTTCTTCTAATCATCTTTTCCTTTTCCGCTTTTATCTCTCCTAATGCCCGCTGTAGTTGTGCCTCCTGCAGGGCTGCCTGTTGGATGGCGACATCCTCTGGAGTCAACACCGCGGCCTGGCTTGCCATAACGCCAGTGGACTAACTCACGGTCTACATGACCGTTGACCCGATGGCACCTGAGCTACTGGCTTGGGAAGTCTGCTGCGCAGAAGTGACCATGGTTGTAGTGGCCATGGCTGCTGTAGCACCGGCCTCACTAACTAAAGTTCTGCTGGCCTCGGCTGCTCTAGCCCGCCTCTGCTGCTGCTGTCTCTCCTTAAGTCGGCGGAACAGTGTCCTATCACCCTCCTGTCCTAGGGACACGTGAACTCTCGGGCCTCTAGCTGATCGCAAGATCCTGCGGTCATCCTCTCCGGTGTCCTCCTCGTCGCTCATAGGCTACAGCACTGTGCACCGTCTACACTAGATCATTCAAGATGCCTACCGCAACATAGTGCACAGACCAACTAATAAGCTGGTGGCTATTTTGGAACAGATATCATTTGAGGTCAACAGGTAAGTCAGATTCCTACAACTAAAACTATTTTTAGTATGACTAGTCCGCAAACAGAAGCACCAGGAACAATCAACAGTTCTAACTAATGTTGTCTGTCAAATGTCAATGGCAGTACATCTAACTAATCAAAAACAGAAAAATAAGATCAGTTGTGTGGATAGGACAGCATGGCATTTTCTCAAACTTATCACCTGGAATCAACCCCTCCCTTAGTTCCCCTGAGTATCTCTTGACGTCAGCGTCCCTGAGCAATCTGGAGGCGTAGCGTGTCTAAAGGTGTGTGTCCGGCCCACCCCTGTGCCCCGAGTATCCACTGAGCCAGCCAGCCTTGCACGTATATTTATCCTCGGCGTGCCGCAAGCCTTCCAACCATTGACTGATCCAGGGGCAATTTAACATCCGCCCCCAAGTGACTCCAGGAATTATTTTACGTCGCAGCCGGACGACGATCACAATCAATGGTTCCCCTTCCCGTGTTTATTTATAGACGCCGGGTGCTCGTCTTTCCGGTAGGGATGGCCTGCCCAGTGGTACCCATCTAACAGCGCAGCAAGCCGAACAAAGGACAAGCAGCTAGGCATGCGTGCTCTACTCCCTGTGGGTTGGCATGGTGACCGTGACCCAGTGCTTCGTCCAGGGCCCTTCAGAAAGCTCCGCCCATCTCCGCCCAGATGCTCCACGTGAACATTGCCGACTCTCAAGGTTGAGCGCACTCGACACCTCACGATGAGAGGACTCTCAAGAAGGAACACACAACCTCACGGTAAGAAGTGTCGGAGAGGGAAGATAAGGTTAAGCGCAACGTACCTCATTTAGCTGCCCCCAACCACAGAGATAATCTCACCAGATGACCAAATGGCGATTGCAATGACCAGTCACTGCATCGGCACAACCAGCATTAACTCGTCGTTCCACCTCAGCATCAATCRCACATTAGATAGTTCTCATCACACTGTCCAGACCACATTCACCCCACATAGCCTTCCTGGCGATTCCCCTCACCTCCTGGGTCGCCTTACACTCGTCTCCACCCTCCTCACTACACACCACTTACGGCCAAACTCGCCCAGCAGACCGCATGTATGTACCGCATAAGGCAGAAGACAAGCGCCAGATGAGCGCAATCGTACCACAACTTCGATACCAAATTGCAAGGAAGATGAGCAATAGCGAACTTCAGCAATCAAACAGCATCATACATATGAGTCCAGGTAGTCTTGACCTCAACCAACAGCAGCATTGCATCAGGAGAATCACCAAATAAGAACACACCAAGAGTTCATAATTGACAATGCTGAAATAGTCCCATCATCATCAACGAAGAACCAGAGTTGATGTCCTATCTGGCGCTCGGCGCCCAGACTACATGTGGCAGATCCTATCTAGCCTATACTACGAAGCCGAAAGATGACATCAACAGCATTCCCGAAGTGCGAGCATATGGCGACCAATGTCGCACGCTTCCAGCACCAGGTATGTCTCGCGCTACACTCACAACCTCGTTCCCCAACTCACAGATGCCACTAGCACCCAAGGACCACCCTGCGCCACACCCAGCTCACAGCGGAGCAGCTCGGCTATGGCTGCCCGCTCCTTCCCTGCTCGCCCGTGAGAGCGTAGGCGCCAGCCAGCAAATAGCGCAGCATGCAGCCAGCACCCGAATGCCGAATGAGGAGGCAGGCCCTTCCCTATATCGAAGTGGCCTGCCTGCGTCCAACCCAGGAAGCCTCCAGTAGGCCCCGGTAGCCTGAGGCCCAGCACGTCGAAAGCAGGCCGCGGGCCTGAGGTGGTTGTCTGTGCCCAACTGCCTTTGGCCAGTGTTTGGCCTGGTACCCGTATTCAGCCTAGGGCCTGCTTCACATTCATTCACATAGGCGGCCCAGGGCCTTGGTTCACTCAACCAACTGGCGCTGCGCAACTGCCTGAATTTCCTTGAGTTGCGTGGTGGCCAGAAAAGGGCCCTGAGGGCCTCGTCGAGCATGCCTTCACTTAGGGCGGCCGACGGGCTGCAAAATTGGGGCCTGATGAGGCTCTTAGAGGCAGTGGCCTCGCAATATGAGTGAGAGAGAGAGAAAAAAAGATAGAGAGAGGAGGGTGGGGGGCTACCACAGAGAGAGAGAGAGAGAGAGAGAGAGAGAGAGAGAGAGAGAGAGAGAGAGAGAGAGAGAGAGAGAGAGAGAGAGAGAGAGAGNAGAGAGAGAGAGAGAGAGAGAGAGAGAGAGAGAGAGAGATACTGAAAGGCAAAATTGAAACATGGGTCAAATTGCGACCGCGATCTATTTCAGAGTTGGAATGATTTCTCAAAATTTATTGAGCACTTTTCCTGGAAAGATCACAACAAATGTACAAGTACTCCAATTTTCAGGTTTTTTCACGCATTCTTCTGAGTGCGAAAACTCGCTGAATTTGGAGTACTTTTTTAGTTGGCCCACACATGGCTGAGTGGCAAAAATGAAAAATGTGCTGAATCGGCGTGACAATTATTTCGCAGTCTAAATGATTTTTTGAAAATGTTATAATATTATTCTTGGACAGAACACGACCTCATCTATGGATTTTCAAAATTTCAGATTTTTCTGTGGGTTCGTCCGAGCACAGAAAATCGCCGAAGTTGCCTCTTGCAAAACGCCAGTTTTGTTGTGCCTGACCTTTCTGTTTCGAGAAGACGGGCCTCAACGCCTGGGCCTGAGGGCCCTTTTGCAGTTCACATGCCCTCACTTCTTTTTGGGGTCCGCTTCCACCCGAGGACCGGTCCAACGCCCCCTACTTCTTTTTCGGGTCCGCTTCCACCCGAGGACCGGTCCAACACCCCCCACTTCTTTTATGGGTCCGCTTCCACTCGAGGACCGGTCCTTCCTTTTTCCACAAGTCCCGGTTCTACCAGAGCTAGCTGTAGGTAATCCGCAATTTTGCCAAGGACCGGTCCCCCAAATTTTTTTGCCCCCTAAGAACCCACTTTACATCCTGGTCGCCCAAAAATGCGACACCTTGACACAGACGCCTAAGCCCACTATACCGCAGCCTTAGGGCTGTGAACTAAAGGTCTGGGGGGAAAACAAAGGCCAACCTTGCGCTGCACAAACTACACCACACTAGACCGCAGCCTTAGGAACCCCACTTCTCACCAGTAGCCCACAGGAAAGAAATGCCAACATTGCAAAACGGCATAACCTTGGGAAGGGCTGGGAGAGAAAAAAGGCCAACCTTGCACTGCACAAACTGCACCGCATCAGACCACATCCTTAGGGTCCCCACTTCACAGCAGTCAACCCCATGAAAGAAAGGCCAGCCTTGGGGACAGAGGCCACACCAAGCTAAAAGGTGCTGCACTAAACCAGTCTTAAGGTCTGATCCAGCAGTACTTACACCAAGTACTTTCCGATGTTTTCAGGGATCCCACCTCTTTCCACCTGGGCAGGGTGCGGTGCTGCTTATGGAAGGACGTGGAGGCACCAGCGTGATCTTCGCACCAGCGTGGTCATTGCTTCCAAATTCCAAAAGCAGGCGACCCTGCCGCCAAAAGACAGGGGTTCTTCTGTTTTTCTTTTCTCTTTTTTTTAATAGTCTCCACCCATTCTTTTGATTGGACTGAGCTGCAACATCCGGCTGCAGGCTTGAAAAAGCTCCGTTGGGTGCGGGCCTTCCCGGTTCCAATTCTTTTTCATGTTCTTCCAGCTTTTTTGTTCATTTTAGACTTTTACAGAAGTCAAGTACTGTCGGATCAGCCCCTTAGTCCTGCAAACGGGGCGGCAACCACCAACCTGGCCATGCAGACCCCGTCAAAACCAATCTGTCTCCTCTTCCCTCCAAGACCACCCTGCCTCCCCTTCCACTTAAAATCACCCTGTCCCCTTCTCCCCGCTTTCGTCCCGTCCGGAGATGAAAAAGCCGGGCAGGAACTACTGCTCCAGCCGCACGGCCCCCCCTTGAAATCAGTCTCTCCTTCCCCTCAAAACCTCCCTGTCCCCATCTCCCCCTCTTTTGCCCCATCTGCCCGACCGACGGGTCCACAATAAAAGGGCAACCTTGTGGAGAGACCCAACAAGAACGGTCCTGCTAATGGATAAGTCCTTCCCTCCAAAAACCACTAGCAGGTCCGAGGACAACCTAAATCCCTCCAGACCTTTGCTATGAATAGAAAGGTCCTTTGCTCCAAAAAAAACCTGACCTGTCCGATGACAGTGAAAAAAAAGGATCAACCTTGCGGGGACACACCACACTGCTTTAAACCGCAGCCTCCCCAAAACACAGTCACATCACATAAGCGAGCATAGCCTCTCACGAGCAAGCAATGACAAGATGATGGAATGCCCCTCCCCATCCCCGGTAAAGAAGCAACAAGCATAGTGTATGGGAAAAACCCATATCACCCATGTGTCGAAAGCAGTACATTCTGAAATGAGACCGGTCCACACAAGAGCCAGCCGCAGGAGGCTCTGGCGGGGTATCGTGTGCCTGAGCAAGTGATTATATTGCCACCACCTGGGGGTTGGGGTGAATGTCCCAACAGGTTTTGACTCTCCAGAGGTCACCCGGGTTTGAGTTCCGAGCAGGGCCAGCGGCGGATCAAAGAATCAAAGCAGTAGATCTACACAGGACTTACTGCAGCAACTAGGTAGCCGGGAGAATATACCGCCGTGTGATGACCCGACCAAACAGGGACTGAAACACACAGCTGATTTCTGAGTTTTGCTCATAGACTGAATGCCTTGCTGAGTTCCCCGCTTGCTACTAAGTTCTCTTAGTCCGTGTGTATGCACACTTGCTGGACTGCATGTGCAAGGCCAAGGCCCCGATGAGCCCTTTTTGGCCCTGTCATGCAATACGTCGGCCGCCCTAAGTGAAGGCAGGCTCGACGAGGGCCTGAGGGCCCCTATTTCGGACACCACGCAACTGAGGTAAATTCAGACAGTTGTGCAGCACCAGTTGGTTGAAAGCACCCAGGCCCAGGCCGCCTACTTGCATGTATGGAAGGCAGGCCCTGGGCTGGATACGGGATATGGGCCAAACACAGGCCGAGGGCAGTTGGGCACAAGTAACCACCACAGGCCCTGGGCCTGATTCGTTTGGACTGGGGCCTCAGCCTACCGGGGCCTACCGGAAGCTTCTTGGGAAAGGCCCAGCGCAGCAGCAGGCAGGCCACTTCCATATAGCAAAGGGCCTGCCTCCGCATTTGGGATTCGGGCACTGGCTGCTTTGTGCGCAGGCACTGTGCTATCGCCTGCCAGGCTCACGCGCTCACGGGCGAGCTGGAAGGAGCAGGCAGCCATAGCCGAGCTGCGCTGCTGTATGCTGGATGGGGCGCATGGTGGTCCTTGGGTGCAAGTGGCATCAGTGAGTTGGGGAAGAGGTAGTGAGTGATACGAGAGACATACCAGGTGCTTGGAGCGTGCGGCATTCTCCGAGATCTGCTCGTACTTCGGGGAGCTGTTGACGTCATCAGCGGCATTGTAGAGTAGGCTAGATAGGATCTGCCATCTGTAGTCTGGGCGCCGAGCGCCAGATAGGATATCAACATTGGTTCTTCGTTGATGATGATGACGAGACTATTCCAGCATTGTCAATTATGAGCTTCTGGTGTGCTCTTATTTGGTGAAACTCGTGATGCAATTCTGCTTTTGGTTCGAGGTCACGACTATCTGGTCTCATGTGTATGATGCTGTTTGATTGCTGAAGTTCGCTATTGCTCATCTTCCTTGCAATTTGGTATCGGAGTTGTGGTTCGGTGCGCTAATCTGGCGCTTATCTTCTTCCTAATGCGGTACATGCACGCGGTGTGTGCGGTGAGTGACCGTGGTGTGGAACGTGTGTAGTGAGGAGGGCAAAGATAAGTGGCGACCCAGGAGGTGAGGGGTATCGCCAGGAAGGCTATGCGGTGTAATGTGGGTTCTGGACGGTGTGATGAGAACTATCTGATGTGCGATTGGTGCTGAGGTGGAACGGCATGTAATGCTGGTTGTGCTGAAGCAATGACTGGTCATCACAATCCACGACAGGTCATCTGCTGAGATTATCTTTGTGGTTGGGGGCAGCTATTTGAGGTATGTTGCTCTTAACCTTATCTACCCTCTTCGACACTTCTTACGGTGAGGATGTGTGTTCCGTCTTGACAGTCCTCTCATTGTGAGGAGTCAAGTGCGCTCAACCTTGAGAGTCGGCAATGTTAACGTGGAGCATCTGAGGAAAGATGGGCGGAGCTTTCTGAAGGGCCCTGGACGAAGCACTGGGTCACGGTCACCATGCCAACCCACCGGGAGTAGAGCACACATGCTTTGCTGCTTGTCCTTTGTTCGGCTCGCTGCGCTGTTAGATGGGTTCTGAGGGGCAGGCCAGCCTTATGTGGGAGACGAAAACCGGGCATCTATAAATAAACACCGGCAGGGGAAACCATTGGTTGTGATCGTCGTCCTGTTTGCGACGTTAAATAATTTCTGAGGACATTTGGGGCCGGTCCTTAAATAGCCTCTTGATCAGCCAATCGGTGTAAGGCTCGCTGCACGCGAGGATAAACGATGTGCTAGAGCTGGCCAGCTCAGCAGGACTCGGGGCACACGGATGGGCCGATTGCACACCTTTAGACACGCACTGCTCTCTGGATGGCTCAGGGTCGCTGATGTCAAGCGACATTCAAGAGGAACTGAGGGAGGGGTAGATTTCAGGTGATAAGTTCGGGAAAATTCCTTACTGTCCCAATCCACACAAATGATTGTATTTTTATGTTTTGATTAGTTAGATGTACAACCATTAACATCTGACAGACAACATATTAGAACTGTTTTCTGTTCATTGTGCATTCGAGAACTCGTCAAACTAAAAAATAGTTTTGTTTGTAGGGATCTGAACTTACTTGTTGGACTCGAGAACTCGTCAAACTAAAAAATAGTTTTGTTTGTAGGAATCTTAAATTACCTGTTGGACCCGAATATATAGTCTCTGACATAGTCGCTGATTATTTATTTTATGTTATTATAAATCGGTCTCAACATGTCATTGCGGTAGGCATCGATTGAGTGTCCTAGTGCAGGTATTGTACAGTGTTGTAGCCTATGAGTGACAGGGAGGTTCCACAACCGGACGACCGGCTCTTGCGATCGGCTAGACGCCTGATTGCCCATTTGGCATTAGGACCAGAGGGCGACAGATACTTGTTCCGCCAGCAGAGAGAGAGGCAGCAGCAGCACAGAAGAGCTAGGGCCGCAGAGGCAAGCAGGGCATTCGTAAGCGAGACCGCCACTTCAGCAGGCATGGCCACTGCTATGCAACAGACTTCTCAGGTTGGTAGTTCAGGATCTGTAGGGTCAATAGTCGCGCAGACCTTGAGTCAGTCCCCTGGCGTAATGGCAAGCCAGCCCTTAGTGATGACTCCCCAGGAGGTCGCCATACAGCGAGCTGCTGATCGCGAGGCGCAGCTACAGCAGGCTTTGGGAGAGATTAAGGCAAAAAAAGAAAGAATGATTAGAAGAAGAGCCTGGATGCAGCGGAGGCAAGCGGACGTCAGTGAGTTAGAGGAGATGGACCCTGCAGAGAAGGAGGATGATGTGAGGACCATACGGTCGGTCTTGCTAAGTGTAGTAGAAAACGCAAGATCACCAGATGGAGATCTTACAAGACATCCAGCAGAGTCTGGCTGGGTTAGTCGAGCAAGTGCAGGCGGCACCACCGCTGTCTGGGCCCGGTGCCTGGCCCGTTGTACATTCTCCTCCTTTTGTCCCACCGGTGACTGGGGTATCCCCATATACAGCCCCAGCATCAGTCGAGACCGTTTCGTTGGGTATGTCGTTAGGAGGAGGGTCCTCAGCAGGTCCTAGTTTGCAGGTTCCTATACAGACAATGTTTTCCCAACCTCCGCCTCAGGTTCCCGTTGGCGGGCAGCCTGCTGTCTCGCAGCCTACACAGCCGCAGGGTACACAGCCCCAGCAGTCAGTGCAGCAGCCTGCACCACAGGGTACACAGCGCGGAGTGAAGCAGGGACCGGGACAAAGTCAGTGGGTACCAAAGACGGTCATCGCCGCTCTGAAACCCTTTACAAGGAATAAGAGAGGCGAAGACCTCGACACTTGGTTGAGGGCAGTGTCGGTCTATGTTAAGTGTAAACTTACCTTGCCGCACGAGGAAGTGTTTGTGGCTGCATCCTACCTGGAGTTGCACGATGGTTGAGTGGTTTAGTGCAGTTGCAGGGATACAGTCATGACTTTCGTGCTTGAGCAGCCCGACAGAAACTGGAGGACTTTCTCAAGATGGTGGAAGATAGGCGGCATGATCCTCAGGAGGCCCAAAAGGCCACTAACGCGATCATGACACTGCACACGAGGCAGTTTAAGTCAGTAAGAGAGGCCACTGATGCTGTAGAGTGTCTGATCTGTGTCCCTCGGGTGCACTATGACCCCCAGGTCTTACTCACCTCCTACCTGACATGCTTTCCCATGCCTCTCAAGAATCAGTTGGGAGATGAGGCCAACATCAATATGCACAACTTCCCATCTTTCAGCAAGAAGGCCCTAGACCTTGAAGCGAAGATAGGGCATGGTCAGACACCCATGACGGATGGCAGGAAAAAGATATTGCCTCCCAACTGGAAAGCGAAGGGACGCATCATGTTCGTCGACAATGATGGTTCCACCATCGAATTGGACGACGACTTCCAGTTGGGAGTTGGTTCACAGGCGCGCAGCGCAGAAGCTTCAGGGGGTGGAGTAGTCGCCGCCGTAGCTCAAAAAGGTAAGGCGATCGGTAGACGTCGTGGAGGTTCCTGGTCTAGGAGTCAAGTCGACCCTAATGCTCCTCCATGGGAGAAAGCGGGTCTCATTGAGGACGTGTGGAGAGACAGGTACACCAGGCAGGCTTGTATTCGTTGTGGCCAATATGGCCACAACCAATTCAAGTGCCGCAATAAGAAGGTGACCGAAAAGATCTCGCCTACGATGGGCCAGGCGTAGGGATCCTCCACTCCCGTTGGTAGCAATGTGGCCAGTAGTTCTGGCACTGCTCCGGGAAACGCGTCGGGCCAGTAGGAATGGTAGTTGTTCCTGCTAGGGTCGAGGTGGTGGACACACCCTCACCATCTTGAGAGATGGCCCAAGCTACTGACTCCATCGTCGTCCCGCAAACACATTCAAACCCATCGAGCCTCTATTCGATGAATGTGTTTGAATCCCTAGAGGAGCTAGAGGAGGAGTGGTCTAGTTCACACCCGCTAGCTTCTTGGACGGCATTGGCCAAAGCCCCTAAGGGTGAGATGTTCGTCAGCGAGGTGGTCATTGGCGGCCGCAAGGCCGAAGCCTATTATGACACTTGCTCAACACGGAACTTCACCAGTCGCGCGTGCGTTGAGAGGCTGCGCTTACAAGGGCAAGTGTAGTGCTTGAGTCGACCTGTGGAGTCGACCTGTGCCAACCAACAGCGCATGGTTGTTAATGAATACCTCTAGAATGTTGAGTATTGTTTCCCGTACACGAGAGGGGAACTTAAACATCTTGTTTCGTTCCTAGTGAGTGATGATCTCCCCATGGATATGTTGTTAGGTATGTACTACCTCTCTGTGGCACAGGCCCAATTTGACTGGGACCGAAAAGTGGTCAAACACACTTTGCCAGGTAGAGGGACCGTCAGATTACGAAAGTTCAAAGCTAGTAGTCTGATCGAGTCCTATGGATGCATGTGTGCAGCCGCGTTCTATAATTATTATAAGCAAAATCAGGAGGAGGGTATGTATCTAGTTTATGTCTTTGCTGCACGCGAGCCGGTGAAAATGCCGCCGGAGATAGGTGTAGTCGCTAAGTACCCTAATCTATTTAAAGAGCCGACAGGGGTTGTTGAGAGGGAGTTCGTCCATGCGATAGAGTTTATCCCAGGGTCTAACATCCCAAAGGGTAGGATCTATCGGATGTCTCCAGGCGAGCTTGACGAGCTTCGCCAGCAACTCAAGGAACTCATAGAGAAGGGGTGGATCCGGCCGAGTGTCTCTCCTTATGGTTCTCCAGTCTTAGGGAGCATTTTGAGGATGTGCATTCACTATAGGAGGCTCAATGCCATCACTGTCAAGAATCGATAGCCCCTACCACGCATCGACGATTTGCTAGATAGACTGCAAGGGTGTCGGTACTTCAATAAGATAGATGAAGTCCGGGTACCATCAGATTGCAATCCGGCCCAGGGATCAACACAAAATCGCATTTCAGACCAGGTACGGTATGTACGAGTTTGTGGTGATGCCTTTCGGCCTTTGCAATGCTCCTGGCACCTTTCAGCACGCTATGAATCGGATCTTYCRTGACTACTTGGATAAGTTTGTCATCGTGTACCTCGATGACATACTTGTTTTTAGTAGGACTGTCGAGGAGCATGTTGCGCACTTAGACAAAGTCCTCTGTCTCCTTCGGCAGCACAAGTTCAAGATTAACGGGGAGAAGTGTGAATTTCGCCGCACCCATATCTTGTACTTGGGTCATGAGATTTCCGTTGGGGGGTTGAAGCCCGATGACACGAAGGTGGCCAGCATTCGTAATTGGCCACGTCCTCAGTCTGTGACTGAGATGAGGTATTTCTTAGGGATGACAGGCTACTACCGCACTTTCGTAAAGAACTATAGCATAGTGTCCGACCCTTTGACTGACCTGACCCGCCTTGACACCCCATGGGAGTGGACAGACGAGTGTGAGGCTGCTTTCAGACATCTGAAGCATGCGTTGACGCACTACGAGGTCTTGAAACTTCCTGATCCTAATAAGTCGTTCGTAGTAACCACGGATGCCAGTCAATATGGCATTGGTGTCGTGCTTGCGCAACAGGAGGGGCCAAAGTTGAGGCCAGTCGAGTACATGTCCAAGAAGATGCCGTCTCAGAAGTTGGCCAAGTCCACCTATGAGAAGGAACTCTATGCGGTTTATAAGGCACTCACCCACTGGAAACATTATCTCCTTGGGAGGTTCTTCATCCCCACGACTTACCATCAGACCTTGAGATGGATGAGAACTCAACCAGTTCTCTCCGACGCTCTGAAGTGTTGGATCGAAGTCATCAAGCATTATGATTTTGATCCACAGTATCTCAAAGGAGAGTACAATAAGGTTGTTGATGCCTTATCGAGTAGGCCTGACTTCTCAGGTGCGCTGATTACTGAGTTCGAACTTGCGGACGATGTAACTCGCTCTTTGGTGGAAGCCTATCGCGAGGATCAGTTCATGTCTGAGATCATACGCAGACTAGAGGCGAAGGACAAGAGGACTTCTGTCGAGTTTGAGTTGGCCAACGGCTTGCTGTTCCTTGAGAAGGCAGGGAATAAACGTTTGTGTGTTCCTCATAGGGAGTCTTTGCGTAGTTTGTTTTTAGGCGAGTGTCATGATGCCACCGGCCATTTTGGTTACAAAAAAGACAACAGCCAATCTGCTGCAACGGTTCTGGTGGCCCACGATGATGAGAGATGCTCAGATGTACGTGGAGACTTGTCAGGTCTGTCAGAGGGACAAGCCACGTACTCAGGCTCCTCTTGGGCTCCTGAAGCCCCTTCCGATTTCGGAAAGGTCTGGTGAGAGCTTGTCCATGGACTTCATGGATACGGTAGTCACCAGCAAGAGCGGAATGAGACACATCTTCATTATCGTGGACAGATTTAGTAAGTACGCTAGGTTAATTGTCATGCCGGAGACTGCGAAGACCGAGTACGTAATCTGATTGTTCAAGGAGAACTGGGTCAAGGATTTTGGTCCGCCTAAGTCAATCGTGAGTGACAGGGATGTCAGATTCACCAGTGAGTTGTGGAAGGTTGCCGCCACCGAACAGGGAACGCAGTTGCAGATGACTTTTGGAATCACCCAGAGGCCAATGCCCAAGACGAGCAACTGAACCGCGTTGTCCAACACCTGTTGCAGCATTACATCAAGCCCAATCAGATAGACTGGGATGAGAAGCTTGCTCTCATCGCCAGCCTTTATAACAACGTCGTGCACAGTGCCACCGGGGTCAGCCCTAACAGCTTACTACTGACTTTCAAACCTAGACTGCCCCTAGATTTTCTATTACCTGAGAACCAGCTGATTGCTGCACCGGGTACATTAGAATTCGCTTATCGATATGAACAGAAGATGCAGCAGGTGGTGGAACAAATGCAGAAGGCACAGGCGGCAATAATAGAGTCCGAAAACAAACACCGCCGCCCGTCTACATTTCAGGTAGGGGACAAAGTTTGGGTTAAGTCCTCAGAACTGGGACAGGAGCACGGAATATCCCGCAAGCTCATGCCTCAGTACTTTGGACCATGGGAGGTCTTAGATATTGTTGGGACTGATCCGGATGGGCCTTACTATGTAATCCGGGTCCCTGGTCACCTCCGTACTTATCCCGTCTTTCGTGCCTCCAAGCTTGCACCTTTTGAAGAAACCGACCAGTTTCCTTCTCGTTGCTCAATGCTGCCCCCAAACATGGACGAAGAGGTGGAAATTGATGACATCGTAGACCACAGAGAACTGCCAGCTCCAAGACCAACGGGCAGGGGACGTCCACCGAAACCAAAGCTGCAGTACCACATTCGGTTCCGGCATCACACTGATCCCAGGGAGGACTGATGGTTTACCAGAGAGGAACTCATGCAGACCGCTCCTCAAGTTGTAACTCAATACGAGAAGTCTCTATGGAAAAGAAAGCGCCAGATTATCGAAGACTGGACTTCTCAGAGGACTATCGAAGTTATGGAGGAGGGAATGCAAGGCCAAGGCCCCGATGAGCCCTTTTTTAGCACTGTCATGCAATACGTCGGCCGCCCTAAGTGAAGGCAGGCTCGACGAGGGCCTGAGGGCCCCTATTTCGGACACCAAGCAACTGAGGAAAATTCGGGCAGTTGCGCAGCGCCAGTTGGTTGAGAGCACCCAGGCCCAGGCCGCCTATTTGAATGTATGGAAGACAGGCCCTGGGCTGAATACGGGACACAGGCCGAGGGCAGTTGGGCACAAGTAACCACCACAGGCCCTGGGCCTGATTCGTTTGGACTGGGCCTCAGCCTACCGGGGCCTACCAGAGGCTTCTTGGGAAAGGCCCAGCGCAGCAGCAGGCAGGCCACTTCCATATAGCAAAGGGTCTGCCTCCGCATTTGGGATTCGGGCACTGGCAGCTTTGTGCTCAAGCGCTGCTGCGCTATCGCCTACCAGCCTCACGCGCTCACGGGCGAGCTGGAAGGAGCAGGCAGCCATAGCCGAGCTGCGTTGTTGTATGCTGGATGGGGCGCATGGTGGTCCTTGGGTGCAAGTGGCATTTGTGAGTTGGGGAACGAGGTTGTGAGTGATACGAGAGACATACCAGGTGCTTGAAGCGTGCGGCATTGTCCGAGATCTGCTCGTACTTCGGGGAGCTGTTGACGTCATCAGCGGCATTGTAAAGTAGGCTAGATAGGATCTTCCATCTGTAGTCTGGGCGCCGAGCGCCAGATAGGATATCAACATTGGTTCTTCGTTGATGATGATGATGAGATTATTCCAGCATTGTCAATTATGAGCTTTTGGTGTGCTCTTATTTCGTGAAAATCCTGATGCAATTCTGCTTTTGGTTCGAGGTCACGACTATCTGGTCTCATGTGTATGACGCTGTTTGATTGCTGAAGTTCGCTATTGCTCATCTTCCTTGCACATGTCTGTCTGAGTGCAGGTTGGCTTGAGTGTGTGTGTGGCCCCCAAGGGCACTTGTTCGTTCGTTGGGCCCTAAGGGTCGGTACTTACCTATGGCCGTGACATTGAGGGATTGCGGCGGGGAAAAACACTCAAGTAGCAGATAGGCCGGTACCACACCGTGAAAAGGTAGATGTGCGGGTACTGGAGGCCGAGCAGAAGAAGACAAAAGTGGCATTTTGAAGAGGCCAGTAGTTGCAGGCTAGGTCTAGACGAGTACTAGTCCAACCAGTCGGAGTCTAAGGCCTGTACGGGCAATATCAGAGTCTGGAATGACGTTTCCCTCCAAAAGGGAGGAGGTACCGGTTGCTTGGAAGGCCGAGCAGCCTGGAAGTCACCGCCCAAGAGGCAAGCAGGTCGCTATATCTCCAGGTCGGGCGAAGAGCCCAACCTCATTGTCGGTGTGCAAGATTGGCGACACACTGGTTGAAGCGCTGGCTGGAGCAGCGCTGCTGGGGAAGAAACAAGGACTTGGAGGAGGAAGAAGGACAGGAAGGGGAAGGAGCGTCAGAGGTACTTACCTGGCTATGGTGGCAGCCATCTTCATCACCTTGGTGGGCGCTGCAGCAAGAAGGCCCCAGCTGGGGTTGAGCTACACCAAGAAGCTTCGAGGCAGAGGCACGCATGGCGGCCTAAGCTAGGGCAGCCATAGCTACTTTGGGTTGTCCTTTGGACATCTGGGCAAGGCCTAGTAGTCCGCCATAGCCTCGGCCTATGAGAGTGAAGAGTGGGAGAGGCGGTCATGGCTATGGTGGACCTCAAGTGATACCTGCAATAGAAGAGGGATTCGGACTTTGATTCTGGTTCAGCTATCCAACATTGTATTATTATTTTTTGTATGAATAAGAGAGGAGGAGATAAGGAGGAAGAGAGGGTTGAGCGAAGAAGAAGAGCTCTATCATTTGTCTATGCTGGTGTACGTCATCTTCTTCTTCTTTCTTACTTCTTCTTCTTCTTCTAACCTTCTCTCTCCTCTCAAGTTCATTCATTTATTTCTGCAATCGGACAGCATTGTACTACCTTATGAATGTGTATCTCGAAATTGGCCAGGATCATAACATTGGTATCAGAGCGGATTCTACTTGCTGGTGAGAGTTGACTTTGCTGCCCTAACCCTAACCTAAGTGGTTGAGGGCACCACTTAGGGTTAGGGTTGGTTGGTTAAGGGAAGCTGCCCCCACGTGGTTAGGTCATGTGGGGTTGACATTGAACCTAACAAGGTTGCTTGAGAGTGAGATTAGGGTGGCGAGACATTTCGTGGAGACTTCATGCGGCAACTTGAGAGAGGCGACAGTGAGAGGCACTCGCACCTGGAATCTGAGTCAAGGGAGACACTTGGCAACTTAAGGGTTGCCCTCAAGTAGTGAACTTGAGGGTCAGCGGCCATTCAGCACCTACGGACTGCAAGTTGCTACTTTGTTCTTCAGCATCAACGGCGGATCCGACGTTGCACTTGGGTGTTGGAGTGAGACCCTCTAGGAGATAGGACACTAGTGTATGGGTAGCGTTAAAGGGGTTAGGAGGATCATATGAGAGGGGGGTGAGTTTTATTCATCTCGAAGCTCATGCCACTCAGGTAAGTGTTGTGCACCTACGGGATGCCCACATATGTGTGCATGGTAGTGATTGTCCTGCTGGGGTTATTCTGGGTTTCTTTCCTACTCCTCTGTGGTCTTAATTGTGTGATTGAATGTGTGTGATCTACCTACTCACCAGAGGGATGGAAAAACAAAGTAACTTGATTTGAATGTTGATTCCTTCTACAGTAGTTTGTCTTCTCATCTATGAACGGTTGTAGTCTGTAGGTTCTGTCGAAAGTTGAAATTCGTTTTCAGGATGGTAGAGGCAGAAACTTAGTCCAAGTGGGACTCCTCTTGGTTGGGACTTGGTCACGACCTACGTGGGACCCTTGGGACCCAATGGGACCGGGCCCAAACAAGAAGAGCCCCTTGGACCTGAATCTGTTAGACATTAGTCCATTCTCTTCCTGACTGAGATCCGGAGTTTTATTCTTGTTGGTTAGGACACCCACTGTCGAGGGAATCTCGGCTGAGACGTTTTGCATGTTTTTGATCACACCGTCCATGGCTTGACTCGCACCCTATACGCCACTCAATTCTCCACTGTTGCATTTAGTCACTCGTTGTCTGATTTGTTGTACGGTCACGGAGCTGGTCAGACTGGACTCGAGAGGACCTCGTACGCCGTCTGATCAGACCAAGTCGTTGGATCAAACCTCTCCTGTGAATTTGTTTTTTTTGTGTGTGGTTAACTGCTCTCTAGTCCAAATGTAATGTCGCTCCGTCTAGGAGTTCTACCTTCTTTGTCATTCAGCTTTTCGGTTTGTTTCTTTCTCTGAATTCATTTTAGATGTCTGTGGAGACTCGCAACCAAAAAGAAGAGAGAGAGGAAAGAGAGAGAAACTGACCGTCTGGACTAAGCAAAGACTGGGAAACGGAGTGTTCGTCCCAGGAAAAAAAGGAGTGTACCTCTTGAGAGTCGGATTGATTCCTTTGCTGATTGGCGTCTCTCTAATCCACCTGTCGACAAAAACGGTCCGAAAATGGCCCAACCACGCCTCAATACAATGGCGGGCCCTGTTGGATGCAACCGACGATGCGGAGAAACCGTGTATATACAAGCACTCCTAGATAGTGTTGTTAAAAGGGAACAGAAAACAAATGAGGAGAGGAAGGAGTTGTTGCTTAAGAGTCAGGTGGCCATCTTGCAAACTGTTCCCTTGTTGACCAAAGAGCAGTGTGGGAAACAGCGACAGTCTATACTCACCGTTATCATTCAAGTCGAGAACCTTGAAGATCATACCACTCAGATCGTCAAGGTCTTCGCAAAATTGAGGACACTTCAAGAGGATCTGACTGATATGACCGGCAAGTACCACGACTTGACGATGGAGGTTGCTGCGCTACGACAAGCCCAAGTGGCCAATCCTCTTCCTCTACCCCCTGGTCCCGGAGCTGCGATTGTAACTAATCTTGCCCCTCTTACGACATTTTCTTCTACTTCTTTTTCTTCTTCTTTGAGTGTGATGGCAAACCCCTCGGAGCCTGCAGCAGGTGCAAACTCCGCTGTTACTGTAACAAGCGACGAGGCGGGAAATTTTGCAACTGTTGCAGCCCCAAGATGGAACCAGCAGGTGTTGGTCCTAGCTACGTCGGTCCCTATGTGGATCAAAAGGCAATGCAAATACCGTCTAAGTATGACGGCAAAGAGGACGTTGAATCCTGGATCAGCTCCATGAGGCCATACTTTGAGGTTCTGGGGACTTAACCTGAGACCCGGTCCGTGATCATGGGAATGAATGTCGAGCCTGTTGTACGGGAGTCCAAGCTACGCGAGCTGGGGTTCCAAAGATAGAACTAACAAGGTGGCTTAAGACCACCCCGGTTACCTCCCTTGAAGAACTTCTTATCGCACAATATATGGATCCACATGCTGCAGCAAGGGCAAGGAGCTAACTTGATAAAATCAAACGCAGCAAGTGAGCGGGCTCCATGAAAAGCCTTCAGACTTACCTCAGCAAGATGTTTTCCACCCCAGGATTAGAAATGACTGATCAATCTTTGCTTGGATGTAGTGAAAGGCGTGGTTCCCACTAACTTTACCAATCGCCTAGGCAGGGACTTCATTGGGTACACTGACCGGTTCACTTTAATGAAGGACATAGTCAGTCTCGAGGCTATAGACCTCGTTTCCACAGCAGGCATCCAAAAGCCCATAGGCGGCAGGCGGTTCAGAGGCAGCAGCAGTTTTGTTGTGCATGACCTGTTGGAGGCTGAAGAGGAGGCCTATGCAGATGACCCCACTCTTGGTGACGACCAAGAACAGGACGCTGATACAGCATGTTCCTCGTCAGCCCATGAGTCTGACGCAAATCATGAAGAAAAAAAATTCACTGCCTTTAAAAAGACTGTCCGTGCTAAGGGACCAAATCGGAATTCAGAGAAGAACTATGTCCAACTTCCCAAGGGAGTCAAAATCCCAGCGAAACCGGAGGATGCATCCACTAAACCATGGGTTGACCTCCGGATCACCGAAAATGATTGGAGGATTCGCTCAAGAAGGGGTTATGCCTGCATTGGCAAAAACCGAACCATAAAGTATAAGACTGTTATAGGCTACAGGGAAACCAGAACTGGGCATAGAGTTTACTTCAGCATCCTCTACGGCAAGGGAGATTGAATCTGATGCAAATCAGCAGCCCTCCCTTGAAGCCCAATCGTCTGCTGATTCCAAGGTTGAAGTGTGTCATGCTTTGTATGTCGAGCCTTGGGAGGAGTCCGAGACGGTTGACTTCCACTACCACTTTGAGCATTGGGCTGAGATGAAAAATTAGCATGCCCAAGGAACAGTGAAGTTGATTTTTTTCAAACTTCTCATAAACCACCGCTATCTCCGTCTCTTGATGCTCGAAGAAAGAGTCGAGTCTAGACTGTCGTAACAAGTGCTCTCCGAACCGTGCGAGATGGCCGCCCATCACATGGCTTGCCAACTCAAGATGCCTTATTATTATATAAATAAAATAAATAAATAAGCCAAAGTGGCCTTCGCGCCCTTATTTGACTCATTCTAACCATGCGTGTTTTGGTTGATTTTATGAATATGAGACCCACACCTTGACACCTAAGATTCCATAAGGAGTGGATGCTTGTGCCTTAGCATAATCTATTTTATCTGAGAACACATGCAAAGATGTTTGACCATATTTTCTGCATCCAGTCTTAGCAATCTCAGCACCATTGTTTAACAAGTACGTCAGCAATCAATTTGTCTCGTAAAAAATTAAAACAAATATCTTTGTCGGATCAATGTAAAGCAATTATTTTAGGATCTCTTCTGGGAGATGGTTCACTCAAAATATTCAATAAGAATGCAAGATTCTTTATTCGACATAGCCAAATTCAAGAAGAATATTTTCTATGGAAGGCTAGTGCACTGCAAGAAATATCACCTTCGGTACCTTTTGAAAAAAGTGSTTATAGTCAAAATACAAAATTGTTACTTCAAAGTCGTGTTCTCTTTGATCCATGGATTTCCTATCGGTAAACCGCAACGAAGTTGACTTAGCGAACTGAAACATCTAAGTAGCTAAAGGAAAGCACATCAACCGAGACTCCGTTAGTAGTGGCGAGCGAACGCGGATTAGGCTCTAAATACCATCCAAGCAAATTAGAAAAGATTGGAAAGTTTTGTTGTGGTGCAACTACTAACTTTATGTCACCACACCGGATACGCAAAGCGGGTTTGGGAATGAAGCAAGTGGCTTTGCAGAACCCTTGTCGGACCCAAGTAGGCAACAAGGAAGTTGTCTCCTCTACACATGCAGTCAAAGGTGTGTGCACTACCTTTGAGAATGACAAAACCGTCACCCACGCTTTGAACTTCTATGTCCTTGACAAGTATCCCTTCGACGCTGTCCTTGGCATGGGCTGGCTGCAGTCCCAATGCGAATGGCCCAAGTGGAAGGAGTCACTTTTCATGGTCAAAGATGCTCAAGGGAACGAGCTTCCCGTCCTCTTGGATGAGAAGCACGAGTCCTCAGTGACTTTTCTAAATGCCATGCAATTCTGCAAGAAGTGGCGCAAGCACAGAGAGGACGAACAATTGTATGTTGCCTTTGTTTTCCCTACTCATGTGCCATCTACTTTTGCGGCTAGTACCAATACTACGTCATCTAGCAATTCTACTTCTAACCCTTCTACTTCTTTACCTATCCCTAATCTACATGATTCTACTTCGAATTCCGTTGCATCCATTCGCAACCTGCGACCTGATTTAGGTGATCCCTTTGCTGATCCTTCACCTCCACCGGTCCCAACAACATCCAAAACCCACTTGATCGATTCCCAGAAGTTCTGGCCAAACCACGTGGAGTTCCCATAGGATCGGTCCGTCACACCATCGAGTTGGTCGAACGTGTGGTTCCTCCAAAGGGTTGCATATACCGAATGGGATCCGGCGAGTTGGAGAAACTCCGGCAACAGATCGATGAAATGATTGACAAGGGATGGATCAAGCCTAGTGAGTCTGAATTTGGTGCCCCTCTTTTGTTTGTCCCGAAGAAAGGAGGAAAGCTCAGTATGTGTATTGACTATCGCGGTCTAAATCGCATCACAAGGAAAGAACGCCTATCCATTGCCTCGCATAGATGACTTGCTTGATGTTGCAGGTGGGTGCAAGGTCTTCTCCAAGATCGATCTCAAGTCTGGCTAACACCAGATTGAAGTCGATCCTGTGGACCAGCACAAAACTGCGTTCAAAACACGTTATGGGCTTTACGAGTTTACCGTAATGCCCTTCGGTCTCACGAACGCACTGGCCACCTTTCAAAGCCTCATGGACAAGGTCCTGCACGAACAGATTGGTCGGTTCGTGGTGGTATACCTTGATGATATACTGATCTTCAACAAATCCATGTTGGAACACACACCTTGAGGACGTGTTCACCATCCTCAAGAAGACGCAACTTCATCTGAACTTAGAGAATATGAGTTTGGGAGGGATAGTGTCATCTATCGTGGGCATCGGTTGTCTCTTGCAGGCCTAGAGCCTGAGGCAACCAAGGTTGAAGTCATACGCAATTGGCCTCAACCCGCGAACATCTGTGAACTGCGATCTTTCCTTAGTCTCACGTCGTACTACCGGAAGTTGTGCCCCGCTTCTCTATTGTTGCTCGCCCGTTGTCCCAGTTAACAAGTAAGAACGTTCCTTACTCTTGGGACATTGCATGCAAGGACGCCTTTCAAGCTTTGAAAGAAGCTTTGGTGAGTTACCCTGTACTCCGCATTGCAAATTCCAAACTGGCATTCGTTGTTGCTACGGATGCAAGCCAGTATGGAATTGGTGCAGTGTTGCATTAAGATGACGGCGATGGCTTGCGGCCGTTCGAATTCTA
Organism: Chara braunii; assembly: GCA_003427395.1. Taxonomy (NCBI): domain Eukaryota; kingdom Viridiplantae; phylum Streptophyta; class Charophyceae; order Charales; family Characeae; genus Chara; species Chara braunii. Next base: position 6,568,801 of record BFEA01000010.1, on the reverse strand, counting down.
CAGCAAACGCATGCCCGGCGTAAAGGTAGCCACTTCCACCTACATGCGCGAACTCTATGCTTTGCGCATGGTCTTGGACCATTGGAAATACTATCTTTTGGGACGCCACTTCAAAGTGTTTTCAGATCATGAGACTCTAAAGTGGATCAATGAGCAAACTACCCTGTCCCCTACTTTACTTTGCTGGTTCCATGAAATTGACATTTTCGACTTTGAGTTAAGGCACAAAAAGGGTTGTTATAACCGAGTCACTGACGGATTGTCTCGCCACCCAGAGTACATGACTTGCCTTGTGAATTCCTACAACCTCCGAAAGAAATTGAAGGAGGAGATCGTAGAGCACACTGCCAAGGATCCGAACCTTAGTCCCATCCTTGAGCAGTTGCGGGTTGACCCCAACAATCAGCCTGATTTTCACGAGTATGGAGGACTGATTATTCGTCGCTATGGGAATCATCACCGTTTGTGCGTGCCCAACCATGAGCCTCTCCTCACACAGTTTATGGATTTGGCTCATGGCCGGAGTGGACACTTCGGCACGGCAAAAACATACGAGAACCTATTGAGACAGTTTGCTTGGCCTGGCATGAAGGGATCTGCTGAAAAGTTTGTGGTTGAATGTCAAGTCTGTCAACGAATCAAACCATATAGACAAAAATCCATGGGGCTACTAACACCCCTTCCCATTCCCGATGGTCCTCGGGAGTCTGTCTCTATCCGCTTCACCAACATGGGTAAGGCAAGTAAAAACGGCTATTCACAAGTCATGGTGATTGTTGACCGCTTCTCAAAATTTCTTCCTTTGCCATCTCATGCTCCAACTGAATTGGTGATCCGTGAGTTCAAGCAGAAGTACATTCTGCAGTCCGGAACCCCGAAAACTCTCGTGAGTGATCGGGACCCGCGCTTCATTAGTACAGAATGGAAAGACTTCACGGCCCAACTCCCTGGCCTCAGGCTATGCATGACATCTGGCCGACACCCCGAAGCCAACGGTTTGGCTGAGGAAATCAACCAGACGGTGTTCCAACTTCTCCGCGCTTTAATCATTCCGGATTAGGAAACATGGGATGAAGAGTTGTATTCCGTCAGGGGGTTGTACAACAACTCCATCCATTCTGCCACCGGCATGACACCAAGCAGGCTGCATTACGATTGGCAGATTCGTAATCTGCTCTCCTACCTATTCCCTGAGCAGCCAACTTGTTTAACACCCAGCAAGCCTGGCTTCAGGGCCACGTACGATCGCTTGCTCAAAGTTGTCATCGCAACAATGACCAAGCGACAGCATGCCATGATCCATCATGCAAACAAGAAGCGTCGACCTTCAGACATTGAGGTGGGAAGTTATGTCTGCGTCAATATGTCTGAGTTTTCAGAAGAAGAGGGAGTATCTCGTAAACTTCTCCCACTCTATTATGGTCCATGGGAAGTTCTAGATGTGATTGGCAAAGATAAATTTGGCCCTTCCTACGTGTTTGTTGTGCCACCTCATCTGCGCACGTATCCCGTTTTTCATGCATCAAAACTGTATCTCCACCGTGATGCTAAAATATTTGATTACTGTGAAGACATGATTCCTCGTGCAATCAATGGCGGACATGAGATAGACATAATTAAACAACACGTAGGCAACGGACGCAACAGACAGTACCGGGTTCATTTCATGTACCACCCGTTGGATGATCTATCCTGGATTTCCAAGCAGGAACTGTTGCGCAGTGCACCGCGCGTTGTTAAAGCCTACGAGTGACAAAACGCCTCTAATGATGCACCTAAAATATCTGCCAAGCTCACTGCAAAACCGAGTATTCTCGAAATCTCGTTGCCTTGTTTACCTACGATGCGTTTGTCGGGGACTCAAAATGAGTTACTCGCTCGAAAGGACCTCGCTCTCGAGGGGGGAGTAGTGTACTGACCCGACCAAACAGGTACTGAAACACACAGCTGATTTATGAGTTTTGCTCATAGACTGAATGCCTTGCTAAGTTCCCCGCTTGCTAAAGTTCTCTAAGTCTGTGTGTATGCAAACTTGCTGGACTGCATGTCTGTTTGAGTGCTGGTTGGCTTGAGTGTGTGTGTGGCCCACAAGGGCACTTGTTCGTCCGTTGGGCCCTCAGGGCCGGTACTTACGTTGGGCCCTCAGGGTCGGTACTTACCTATGGCCGTGACATTGCAGGAAGGCCCCAGCTGGGGTTGAGCTACACCAAGAAGCTTCAAGGCAGAGTCAGGCATGGTGGCCTGAGCTAGGGCAGCCATAGCTGCTTTGGGTTGTCCTTTGGACATCTGGGCAAGGCCAAGTAGTCCGCCATAGCCTCGGCCTATGAGAGTGAAGAGTGGGAGAGACGGCCATGGCTATGGTGGACCTCAAGTGATACCTGCAGTAAAAGAGGGATTCGGAGTTTGATTCTGGTTCAGCTATCCAACATTGTATTATTATTTCTTGTGTGAATAAGAGAGGAGGAGATAAGGAGGAAGAGAGGGTTGAGCGAAGAAGAAGAGCTTTATCATTTGTCTATGCTGGTGTTTCTTACTTCTTCTTCTTCTTAACCTTCTCTCTCCTCTCAAGTTCATTCATTTCTTTCTGCAATCGGCCAGCATTGTACTACCTGATGAATATGTATCTCGAAATTGGCCAGGATCATAACAGCTGTCAGGTATCAGGGTGGCTGCGTGGTGAGGGCCTTGTGAACCAGCCTGCGGGAGGGTCCTGAGGGGTGTTGGGAGGGTGAGCGAGTGAATACACTGGCCGTGCAGGGGTGGAGTGCATGTCGCGACCCGTATGGCTCCACTTTCAACAAAAAAAAAAAAAAAGGGAACGGCATCCGGCCAGAGATCGCCGGTTCTATTCCGTGCAGGGTCGGACCAAAGGAATACTACTGAAAAAGTGGGCATCCATCAGAGAAGGTCAAGGGTGTCTACAACGAGGAAAGCTGGGTCCGCTTGGCATCACCTTCCTTTCTCGTCAAGCGCCCCGTCATCATACCGATCTCGCAGTATTAGCAATCCGCTGCAATGACACGCGGCGCAAAAGAACCTTAAGCGCATCGCAAGCGATAGTAGCAGCTCTTTCGGGCATTGCATGTGACTCTCTCTCTCTCTCTCTCTCTCTCTCTCTCTCTCTCTCTCTCTCTCTCTCTCTCTCTCTCTCTCTNTGTGTGTGTGTGTGTGTGTGTGTGTGTGTGTGTGTGTGTGTCCCCGTTGCAGCTGCGCAAGAGCAGAAAGAGTGCGCAAAGCGAGTATTGCCGCGCAATTTGTTTTTTAAGAATCACACAAATAGCCACGAGATGACTTGACCACGTGGATCCACGTGGAGAGACGAGCAGGGAAAAAAACGAAGAGTGAGCAGATAATTAGAAGCAAGCGCGCCCGTGTTGATTTAGTTGAGATTAGCAATTAATGGACTGGGCTAACGAGCCTCACAGCAAACTGCTGACAATGGACGAACAGGAGCTCCCAACACTAGCAATATGGGCACAACCCGAAAAACATACCAAAAAAAGTTCTACCCGAGGCTATAACGTCTTCAATGAACCCTTCTTTCTCGTCCGTCTCCATCTCCCTCCTCGCACACCAGGTGAGAATAATTGATGCCAAAAAATAACGAAGTTGCGAACACAGAGCGAAAGAGTCAGCAAGTCAGTCATTTGGCCGTGTGAGAGAGAAAACGAGAGAGAAAGGGACAGAGAAACCGAGAGAGAGAGAGAGAGAGAGAGAGAGAGAGAGAGAGAGGTAACATCATTTTCACAAACATTATACACAAGTTCGACATTATGTACTCAATCAGCATGCGAAGGAGAGAGACCCGGTCAAAGGGCGATCTGGACGAGATCACTAAGAGATTGATCAGCATCCACCCTCAATAGAGAATCATCAGTCTCGAAAAACAAAAAGCCACTCGAAGAACAAACAAAAAAAATTCTACTCATACCCATGGCTGCCCTCATACCTGCTTCATCGGTGGAAGAGAATGACGAGATGTCCTCCTCTGCTCCGCTTCTGCTTGCCGATGAGTCGGCCTTCCTTTCACAGCTTGCAATCTCTGGCACAAAGTGCCGAGAGAGAACCGCCAACCTGTCCATTCGACTTAAGACGAGGGATGGATTTCAGCTTCGTCGCTCCAAAGATAGAATCAATACGCACCCACCTCCGCAAAATTCCACGTCCACAAGCGAAAAATAATGATCCACCGCACGCTAGCACTCCTCTTGTTGTACGTCATTCAGTGACAATCTACAGTAATACTCCGCGATACTTACTGCGCACACTCCCACGGCGCTCCGCGCGCAGAATCTCCCGGCGCCAAAAGTCCCCCGGCGCGCACGAAGTCTCCTTGCCTGTGCAAAGAAGAGGAGAGAGTATGCAGTCCGCGTAGCGACGGTAATGTACGATTACCTCGAGCCGCCAAGTGGGAAACAAGCAAGCCCCTCCTTTCCCAGGCCACGACGTCAATCCGCAAGCCCCTGGGGGAGGCCAATCAGTGCGCTGTCGAGCAATTGCATTCCGTACGGTCGTAGACGACGAACTACCGGTCTCCCGTACAACAACGAAATGCGTCCGCAGGAGAAAACAACAATTTGCAAGCTACTGGGCGACAGGGATCAGCGCGCGGCCGGACACGCAGTGCGCTGTGCTCTTCCAAGCAAAGGAAGCAGTGCTCTTCTGTGCGACAACAACATGCGTGCCTCTACGAGGCGACGATTAGCTCGCCGCTAGACGAAGGCGATTCGCCCGCTGCTGACCAACAGGGATCAGCGCGCTGATCAGCTCTTTCCTGTACGAGGACGATTACCGCGCTCCTGGGCGACGGTCGTCGGCACCGAGGATTATCACTCCCACTCCCTACCTACCGGTAGGTGATGACGAAGGACGCGGCTAGCCCGGTCACCCCTCTCCGGACGATCGCGGCTATCACCTAACGGCTGGCCAATAGCTTGGCGATGGTCTTGGGTCTGACGATCGCGAATCGAATCGAGATCTTTCCGCGTAATGAGATGGACAAATGGTGATCGCTACACGCCCAGAGCTCGAGAGGTAAACACTACGGGGAAAATCCGCAAATAATCAACAGAACAAAGGAACGCTATACTCACCATTTGTGCACGCATTGGTTTTGGGAGCTCGGATTCCCCGAAGAAGGCCGAAACGACGGTGCCGATTTAAAGTGGCGCCGTGTTATTCCAGCGCCGTGTGCGCGAAGTAACGCTCATTTGGTAACCAAACAAAAAATAATAAACAACGAATGTTGGCGATTTGTCAAGTGTCCAGAGTTCCGCGCAGCCAAAGCTCGCCACGCTGGCGACACCCATTTCCACGTCGGCTGGCGCGCGAGTGCAGAAACGTTTACCCAGAAGATGTCCTGTTCGCAGCCCGTCAGGGATGCGTTTTCCCCCCCTGAGAACATTTTTCGTCTTGGTTTCATTATACGGACTCTGGAAGGCTGAAAAAACAAGGCATTCCCAGCCCGTCAGGGATGCGTTTTCTCCTCCCCCTGAGAACATTTTTCGTCGTCGTTCATTATACGGTCGTTGGAAGGCTGAAAAAACAAGGCATGGCAGTTTAGGGGGTGGTGGCATCTTATTTGAAACTGCAGGACGGGTAGTACCGCACGGGTTTTGGTCCAGGACCTCGTAGGACCGGTAGCTGCGAGTAGGAGGCCGAGGATGGTGCAGTCCTTTTTCGAAATTGAAACGGTGCGGGTAGTCCTTTTTCGAAATTGAAACGGTGCGGGTCCTACACGTATTCGAATACAACCTTTACCCTTTCTATTGGGATTTCGAAAAGAAAAAACTATTGTATTCTGATAAAATTACTTCTTTTTGTTGGAGGTCAGCGCCTGCCCTTGTGC
>BFEA01000010.1:6489338-6499507 GCA_003427395.1 Chara braunii | reverse complement strand
GAGAGAGAGAGAGAGAGAGAGAGAGAGAGAGAGAGAGAGAGAGAGAGAGAGAGAGAGACGTGCAGCATACAGCATGTTAGTGGCGTGGAGCACAAGGGCAGACGCTGACCTCCAACAAAAAGAAGAAGCAATTTTATCGGAATACAAAAGTTTTTTTTTTTCGAAATCCGAGTAGAAAGGGTACAGGTTGTATTCGAATACAACGTGTGTGTTTTCTATTCGAGAAACTCTGCTATTCGAGAAAAATGAACCCGCACCATTTCAATTTCGAAAAAGGACTGCGGCCTCCTTGGCCTCCTATGTGACGCGCGTGCGGAGGGCACGTGCGGTGATGGTGAGAGAGAGAGAGAGAGGAGATGGAAACACACGAAAAGCAACAGCTGAGTAAAATTCAGTCCGGCTCAATGGAAGAACGAATGAACAACTGCATGAACCAACCTCCCGCCCTGGGCCTAGGCCGAAGTGTTATATTGGCCTAGGTTTAGGTACGGTACAACCTGGTACCGGACCAGGGTCAGGCCGACGGCCTGAAACTGGTTCGACCTCAGTGCCGGCCCGTAGGAGTACCGCTACACCATCCTCGGACCTGTGAATGGATCAATCGATACATCAAACACGCTATCTGTTGAAATAGTGGAAACCCAAAAGGAACGGTAAAAGAAACAATCCTAGATGCGGAGCAGGCTCCATGCAGGATAAGGGATGCAATGCAGACTAAACCTGAAGCCTAATCTATACAATAATGTCTGGTCTGTGTCGACCCAAAAAGTAGAAAAATGTCTGACCTGTGTCGACCAAGAAAGAGAAAAATGTCTGACCTGTGTCGGCCAAGAAAGAGAAAAATGTCTGACATGTGTCGACCAAGAAAGAGAAAAATGTCTCATGAGCCAAATAGGTTGAATATAAATCAGCACCAGGGCCCTAACGGCCAAAGAATAACTAAGCCAATGTCCTACGTCGAAAAGAATGTGACACAATCTTACGTGCCCTGTACATAATGCACAATGCCTGAACAGAAGAGAAAGGAACTCAGTCGCATGGCAGAGGTAGGAATGGGTGGGAAGGTGGCAGGTACAGCTCTCAGAGTAAACTCCAAGGGGGCACCCACACAACCAGGTAAGGGTCATCAGGCTCAGAGGGAGAGTAACAACACGACACCGGGCTCAATGGAAACCATCAAACGGGTACCGCCAGCTGAAAGGGGGGAAGGGTCCTCACACAAGGGAGCACACATAAGGTGAGCCTAAAAGGAGAGAGGGCTATGCGGGCATAGACATGTGGCCAAAAGCCGCGAGCAAAGAAAACGTACACTTCAGAGGAGGGCGCGCAGCATAAGGTAAGGCAGAAGGGCAGCAAGCGGACTCACCCACATAGACAGGGAAAATAGGGGTCATCATGCGACTAGAGGGAGGGGTAAGCTTGAGGGTAGTGGATAGGTGGGAATGGTGGGAACTCTGTAGCCGACAAAGTGAAGTAGTCCAACTGATGAGTCTCCAGACTGAAGTTGAACCGACGTAGCCTGGATGGAGTAGGAGTACCGCAAGAACCGAGTAGAAGTCCGAAAAATGCGACAGGTACTCTGGTACTTAGGAGAAACACTGAGGTCGAAAGTCGAATGTAGAAACCGAATGTAGAAGCCGAATGCAGAAGCTGAAACTGGGAGCTGCTGCATAAGTGTCTAGGAATGGTAAAAGATAGAGGGCGTATGAGGGGTATAGATCAGTCACGATAACGAGAAGGAAGTCGATGGGTACGCTGAGGGCGAGAGGAATTAACTGCAACAACAGGCGGAACCACATCCACAGGGGAAGGAGGACCTGCAGCAGGTACCGGTGGAGCAGGAGGACCCATCGATGGAGGAGGGGGAATGTTAGTGGTCGCAGAAGTAGATGGATCAGTAGTAGAACGACGAGAAGTAGGGGGGGAGGATGATGAAGGGAAAGGATGAGCACGATCATAAGCACGCACGAAAGTCATAGCATGCTTCAGGTGCTCAAGAGGCTCCCAAGTAGACTCCTCGTCAGGATAACCCTTCCATCGAACAAGATACTCAAGGCAGGGAGGGTCGCCATTAGTCATACGCCGGGACGCAATATCAGAGACGACAAACTCCCCGTGACCCTCAATGATGATGGGAGAGGGGTGAGGGTAAGGTCGACCATGAAACTCGGGAGGGGACCGTCTGAAGGGGCGCAAAAGAGATACATGGAACACGTCATGTAAGTTAGCGCGGTACATGGAATCGGGGAACTTCAATTTGAAGTTCACCGGACAGTCATGATTGAGTCCAGCGGGTGCAAGAATGGTGCATGGTCCAATATATCGATGTCTGAATTTCCGAAGTGTGTCAGCTTCGGGCTGGAAGTGACGTGCGTCGACAAGAACCTCATCGCCAACTTTGAAGGGATGGTCGATGCAAGAGTGGTTAGCGCGAGTGGCCAGACGAGTCTGGGAGTCACCAATGCTCTCGCGAGCCTTGCTAAGGATCGCATCCATCTCCGTTACCCAGTCATCGAGGGCAGGGCATTTGGTGTCGGGATGGATCTAAGATGGACGAAGAAGGTCAGATGGGACACGAGGATGGTATCCCAAGTCACAGTAGTAGGGAGACATGCCAATGGCAGGTGAAATAGCATGGTTATAAGCAAGCTCTACGTAAGCAAGATGTAGATCCCAATCATAGTCATTCTCAGCAAACTTCTTGAGGATACTCCCAAGAGTTTTGTTGGTGACCTCGGTCTGTCCATCTGACTGGGGGTGATAGGAGGAGGAGAGGCGGAGCTCGGAGCCATAAATCTCATGGAGTCCACGCCGGAAATAAGAAGTAAAGCGGGGATCCCGATAAGAGACGATGCTAGTGGGAAGACCGTGATGGATAACAATACGGTTGAAGTATAGGGAGGTGATGTCTTTGGCTGAACTAGCATACTTGCAAGGGAGGAAGTGAGCATGCTTAGTCAACCGACAAACAACGACGAAGATGGCGTCGTGGCCTCGTGGGGTAGGGGGACGAAGAGACCGATGAAGTCCATGGAGACAGAAGTCCAATGCTGAGTAGGAATGGGTAAGAGCTGAAAAAAACCGTAGGGGGGTTGGTTGGAAATGTTGGCCTCCTGACAGATCCTGCAGGTGCAGACGTACTCCTTAGTGAAAGGACGACCGTGCTCCCAGTAGTAATGGCGGTGGAGGTAGTCAAGTGTCTTGAAGACACCGAGATGACCGGTGGCGCGCTGGTCGTGACACTCAGCGACGGCCCGAACGCGGAGCTGGCCAGTAGAGGGCACGCATAAGCGGGGAGTACGAGTATCTTGGCGACCAAGCCAATATAGGAGTCCAGAGGGATCGAACTGGAAGTTAGGGACGGACTTGCCAGCCTGTAGGTCAGCGTAGATGGACTGAAACTCAGGACACTGGGTGTATGCGCGGCGGTACTCATCCAGAAAGGCGGGGTGGATGGTGGGAGCTAAGATAGCAGATAGTTGGCGATCCTCGCACTGAAGGTCGGGGCGACGGAATAAGGCATCCGCAACACGATTGCTTTCGGCGAAAATCTTCTTGATGGTGAAATCGAACTCCGAGAGGTCACGCCACCAACGAGCCTGACGAGAAGTGAGCTTCGGCTTCGTCTGGAAGGCGGCGAGGAAAGAGTTGTCCGTCAAAACGGTGAAAGTATGACCATGCAAATGATGACGCCACTTCTTAACAGCGTAGACCAACGCAAGGACCTCACGCTCGTCGGCAGTATATTTACGCTCAACGGGAAGTAGGTGTCGAGATAGATAAGCAACCGGACACTCTCCATCGCGAGACTCGACTGTACCATCATCAGCGATGTCAAGAATATAATGGGGTGGGACCCCTGGGGGGGTGGGCTCGATGGGTGCAAGATGAGCCGCAGTCGCTGGAGGTGGAGGAGGGAAGCGAGGAATGCGAGGGAGGCGGGACTCTATGGAATCAGGAGAAGTAGAATGGGTTGGGTAGATCTGGGAGAGAACAGCTCCAATAACGAAGTCGGATGCGTCGGTGGTGACGATGAATGAACGCGAGTAGTCGGGTAAGTGTAAGACAGGAGCTGACGTGACAAATCGCTTGAGAGAGCGGAAAGCATCCTCGTGAGCAGGGGTCCAATGAAAAGGTAGACGTCCGCGAGTCAGAGGGGTAAGCTGGGAAAAATATTGCACTTAGTTTTTAAGAAAATGACCATAGTAGTTGATCAACCCAAGGAAACTACGCAGCGCAGGAAGAGAGGTAGGAGTGGGCCAATCAACAATGGTCTGAATCTTCGAGTCGTCCATGTGGAGTTCGTGCTCGGAGACCTGATGCCCGAGGAAGTCGACTTTGGGTTCAGCTAAGTTGCATTTGGAAAGCTTCGCATAGAACCCGTGCTCGCGTAGTCGCTGCAGGACAATGCGAAGGTGGGTCAGGTGATCCTCTAGGGTACAACTGTAGATCAGAATTTCGTCAATGTAGACTAGAACATAGTCCTCAAGAAGGTCTTGGAATATCGTGTTCATAGCCGTCTGGAAAGTGACGGGGGCATTACAGAGACCGAAAGGCATGACGGTAAACTCGTAGTGTCGGAAACGAGAACGAAAACCGGTCTTGGGCTGGTCCTCCTCGACTACACGGATCTGGTGATATCCGCGTATGATATAAACAGTATATGACTGGGTATGAATGAATGTATGCGAGAAATGAATGATATATGTTTCAAGTAACCTATCATTGTAGGTTTTGTTCTTGGTTTAATGAAGTTTGAAAATGTTGGGTATACGTTTTGATTGTTTAGTGATTGTTTGCGCCTGATTGGATATGTTTATAAATTGCTCTCCTCAATAAGGGTAGACAAACTGTGTGAAATCCATATTCGGCATGGGACCGAAGGTGAATGGAGTGACCAACCTTTGAAGATAATAAATTTTCTCAAAGGAGGTCAACATACAAAACCTGTTCTTTGGGGAATTGCAACGTTGATTGATACCTTGGCCCAAAAGACTTGAAAAGGGTGTAGTTAAGTCCTGTAGGCGGTAGTGAGACTCACGCCGGAATAATGTTCCTGGTCCAGAGTGGGGTGTTGTCATTTCCCTTGTACAAGAGAGATGACTACACTATCGTCGAAAGGGAGGAAGGTGTTCCAGACCTTGTTTGACTTCTGACAGTGAGTCTGACGACTACTACTTAGTCTGAGAAAGCTTGGAGTGGTAGCCCAAGCGGGGTTCATGCTAGGTGGGTCCACCACGCCCTGAAAAGGTATGGTCTTACCAACCAGCCTTTAGACGAGTGTGAGTGGGGTTGTCTGACTGTGCTCGATGAGGTCAGACGAGTACAAGCACTGGAATCGGAGGGAGATGTGGTGAGGCTTAGCCTTAGAAGTGGGACTCGGGATCTGATATGTTATCCTTTGATTGGATTACACCACCCCTCGGCACGATATACCCCTGTCAAGCCTGAAGGAGTAGTATATTTTATGTCATCATTGTTGTTGTCATTGTAACTTCACTGTGATTTGTTCTCGTGCAGTCTCAATTGTAACAATTGTTCTCATTGTTAATAAGGATACCAACTCATATTTGTTTGAATTGGTATGACTGAATGTTTTGGTATCATATGAATTCTTATTTACTTTTCTTACAGTCTCAAGCATTTCTTTCATTATCTTGAGTTATATTCCTTATTTATGGGAGGAGAATGTCACTTACACTTGTATTGTGAAGTTTTGTGAAAACAGGGGGAAAACGTTGCGTACAGTCACGAGTTGCTTATGACATGTTTCATTGTTGATGGTATCGATCTAAATGAATGAATGTGGTTCAATTTTGATAACTGCCGTCGAGAAGGTAGAATCCTTTTTGGGGCAGCTTAGCTTAATACTCGGGTATGAGTATTATGCGAACATTCGTGCAAAGTATTATTGGAGACAAAAGTTCTTTAATCTTGGAATTATTTTTTTAGGCAGGCACGATAAGTGTCGTGCTTGCAAAGACATCAAAGGTATGTCTTGAAAGGTCGTCGCTCGTTACTCTATGGGGTTAGTCTGAGGTAAGTTTGTAAGATCCGAATGAGGAATTCACTCGAATATGTCGATGTTTGAGAGATATCTTTGCACAATGATAACGTGGAAGCCAACATTTTCATGAAATAATTTTTGGTATATTTTTAAAAAGATCCCCGAGACGTGTGTCTGACCAAGCTGTGATCGAGACTTGGAGGACACGATCCCTGAGTGGCAGTCTGACGATGGTCCTTGTTCATCCACTGAGTGGCAACCTGACAAGGATTAAAATATTTTTTGATCATGATTTTTTTGGTATATATTGAATTGAACATCGTTCATCCACTTCAGGAGGTCAGTCTTAGAGACTGAATTATCAAGCCTATGGTGAAAAATTGGCATCGTTGGGACGTAACTCCCAGCGTGGGCTGCTGACCAGGTACAACCAGGCAGCGGACCTTCTGATTTTGGCCTGGAGTTGAGACTTAAGGGGTGACCACCCTGATGAAGGAATCGACTCAGGTAGTTATCAGAGGGGTAACATTTAGTCTTTGAAATATATGAACTTTTGATGATAGGATTTATCCGTCATTGCGAACCAATACGGGGACTACCGTTAATATAACAAACACGGTAGGCCGCAGCTCCGGCCTGATCAGCAGGACTGTCGTGGGTCAAGATGGAGACTGCTTGTCCTCCTGTATTAGGCTTCGGGCAGAACAACTGACAACTTTGGACGTTAATATCGAAAGTTGGACATCCAAGGTCTCGGTTAGGACCCGAGTTTGAAGGGTTGAGTTGGCATGCGGACAAAAGACCCTGAAGACAACCAACGATGAACTGGCCAAAAGTCTAAGGGTAAGGGGAAGGAGGAAACATTGTCATACTTGACTATTTCATCTACTGTAGTACAGATTAAGTATCCCCACTTCATGTCATTGAATTTATTTTGTAATGTGGGAGACCCGTGTTAAAATTCCGACAGTTATAATGAAAAGTGAGGTGACGATGTCAGTCATGAACCACACTTCCAGGGAGTCGGATTTGGCTATCCACTTATCAAAGATGCGCCTTATTTTGGGAAAGGGACTTACCTTCTCTTCCAAGGAGAAAGACGGGTACATGTATTGTTTTGTATTGAATCATTTGTCCAGTGATGTTATCGATCATGTCATGCTTTATCAGTTGATTTGATTATGGGAAACAATCAAGAGGGGAATCGTATGAACGATATTGATAAACATCCCTAGCGACGGGGACGTCGCTTAATAGGGTCTGGGAATACTGTCGGACCAAATATCCTTACAAGGGTATTTAGCCATTCTTTTGCATTCGACACAGCGACGACACCGACTACCATGACGGGGCCGGTCTGAAATAAAAAGGGTGTGCGCGCTTTAGCGCGACACTTGAAAACGATTTCCTCGACCATTGAGGCCGGGGCGAAATCGGTGATAAAATTTTGAGAGTGTGCGCGCGTTGCCATGACACGCGTTGTGGTGGTTAAAGATTAGTAGTAATACCCTCGGACCGAAAAGGGTCGAGGGGTTGATTGGGTAATTGATGTGTCAGGTAGATCTACGATACTCACTTAAACTTGACCTGATCAACTCTTGTCTACTTCTACTCGGCCTCGGGTACCCGACACGTCTACCTTAGTGAGGTACCGACCTACCTGTTACTTGAGTATTTTCCGCGGCTCTTAGCTGCCGCGGACCTTTTCTTTCCTCGCCACTCGAGTGTTTTCCCCGCCGTAAACCTCAAATGGCGCGACCACGACTAAGTACCAGCCCGACGGGCCTTCCGATTAAACAAATGCCCTTGCGGGTCATACACTCGAACCAACGAGCACTCAGACAGGGATGCAGGTCGGCAAGTGAGCACACTCGCAGACTTAGAAAGACGGGAACGGATCGCTAATCGGGCCAAGCCCCAAGCCGTTGTAGGGCCAAACCCCGGTAAACTTTCGAGCCTTAGTCGATCCCACTGCTGGTCCCAGTTGGCTCGGCCCGCCCACACTCATGCTCAGGGCGCGGGCCATTCGTCCCAAGGTCACCCCCACCTAGTGCTTTGAGATGGATAGGGGTGGGCCATCGCGCGAGAGAGCTTTGACATTGGGGATGTAGCTCATCCGTCATGCCGGGTGGTAGTCTCGTTGGTCGCTCCGCAACGCTGATTTTGTTTTTGATTCTTTATAGTGTTCTCAAGCAATTGCTCCTTCCAATACGCAGGCAGTCCAGGGGTTCTTTGAGCCTTTCTCTTCTCTTGTGCRTAGGCTAAGCGTCATCCTTAGGCCACRCACCATTTCCCTAGGCATTTTGKCTATATGGCGTCATCGGGGTGCCGCGGGGCCGTCCTTCCCCTCGGCTCTACGCATCCATCGGATCTCACAATTTGCTTCCCACCTTATTGAAGTAGGCCCCTTAGTCTTTTCAGGGCCCTCATATGCATGCACAAACAACATCACATTTTCCTTGGTACGATTGAACTCCCAATCACACTTCCAAGTCTCAAGTTCAAAAGTCATTTTCATGAATTGGCTCTATGTTAAGGGTCTCATAGCCCCTTTGTCCCTCTTCCCTTTCCTTCTTGGTGCACAGTTCCTCTCGCTCTTATCCCGCTCAAGGCATCTCTAGCCATTACTCACCTGCAATGTCCCACACAAGCAAGAAGATCCATACAATGTCCCCCGTTGGGGGTTAACACATAACCCTTCCCACATGCCTATTCTTTCTATGCTCTTTGACTGTGCTTTGTTCCCTCTTTGTTGTTCAATCAACCCATCCTGTTCTCATAGTCATGCAGTCGGGGAAATGGTTGAGTCAAACTGACCTCACTTTCAACTTATGCTTTCTTTCGGATTCCGCCTCTCCCACTTCCCGTTTTGGACGTCCTCTCTCTTGCCTTTTTGGTGGCACAAGGGACCGGCTACCCCCCCCTTGTCCTCTTTCTCCACCAAGTAAGGTCTGATTTCGTTCTCCGCTCGTGCCCTGACAATGTTTTCCAAGTGAGGGGGGGAGAAGGGTTAGTCATATGCTAAGTGAGGGAAAGGGAGAGAGAGGGCCAGATGATGATGCGAGGAAGAGAGAGGGGAAGAGAGAGGGAGAGAGAAAAGGCAAGGGGGGAGAGGAGAGAGGGAGAAAGAGGGGGAGGGAGAGAGAAGGGAAAGGGATAGGAGGAGAGCGAGAGAAGGAAGGAGAGATAGAGAGAGAGAGAGAGAGAAGGCAGGAGTCTCCTAGTCCTAATCAAGTCATCACCCCGTAATAGCAGCCCAATGTCGGTCACACATCCCTTAGAGAAAGAGCAACTAAAGTAAGGACCGGAACATCCACTCATGCTTGAACTTGACGAAAGTGTAAAAGTGAATTAGTGGAACACATGCATATGAAGGAGAGGTTGACCAAACAATACCGGAATATCAACACATGATTGAACTTGACAATCAGAAGAAATGAACTAATGGAACACATGCACATGAAGGAGAGATTGACCAAGTGAGAACCGGATCATCAACGCACGCTTGAACTTGACAAAAGGAAGAAGTGAACTAGTGGAACACATGCACATGAAGGAAAGATTAACTAAGTAAGAACCGAAACATAAACACATGTTTGAACTCGACAAAAGGAACAAGTGAACTAGTGGAACACATGCATGTGAAGGAGAGGTTGGCCAAGTAAGAACCCGAACATCAGCACATGCTTGAACTTGACAAACGGAAGAAACGAACTAACGGAGCACATACACATAAAGGAAAGATTGACTAAGTAAGAACCGGAACATCAACACATGCTTGAACTTAACAAAAGGAAGAAGTGAACTAGTGTTACACATGCACACGAAGGAAAGATTGACTTAGTAAGAACCGGAACATCAAGACATAATTGAACTTGACAAACGGAAGAAGTGAACTAATGGAACACATGCACATGAAGGAAAGGTTGACTAAGTAACAACCGGAACATCAACATATGTTTGAACTCGACAAAAGGAAGAAGTGAACTTGTGGAACACATGCACATGAAGGAAAGATTGACTAAGTAACAACCGAGACATCAACACATGCTTGAACTTCACAAAAGGAAGAAGTGAACTAGTGTTACACATGCACATGAAGGAAAGATTGACTAAGTAAGAACCAGAGCATCAACACATGATTGAACTTGACAAACGGAAG